>JAMKCH010069631.1:0-144269 GCA_023653785.1 Ophioderma brevispina
GGGTTAAATTTCAGATCCGTTCGTTATAAAAAAAATGGTGTCAAATTGTTCGTCTAATGGTACCAGACCGACAAAATCTACTGGTTGCACCATTCTATAATATTTCGTTGCATAATTGAACGCAAAATGTGACCGGGGAATACGGGTCTATGGGAGTTCAATAGTCATAGCTCTGTAATTCTTATATAGAAAGTTCAAACAAAGAATCTATTTACATTACTTATCTAGTGGGACACACACCAGTTCCGATCAAATCGGCCATTCTCTGAATTTTACCCCAGGGGGACCTGGAACGTTATGCTGCCTATCTGTGTTACTAAAACACTATAATGTGTAGAAGGGCAAACTATACCTTTTTAAAAACCTTAGGAGTATCCCAGTAAATTGGTACATCATTAAATCAATTCGAACGATTCTAATTTTTTACCCATGTAATAAAAACGTTGCCACCTTATTTCTAAAGTCCACTGAGGTTGACTTTGGTAGATTTTAATATATTATTAAAATGCCGGTTCAGAGATCTGGATGTCCTTTTCCATATGTGTGAGTGGTCATTTTGTAGGAGTAGGGGCAAATAGAGTTCGGTCCGTGTGTGAAATCAGACAAAAGGGGCTTTTAGAATTCAAGATCAGCTTTAATTTTGTGATTATTTAAGTTCTCACATTCATTAGTTATGTTCAGAAAGAAAATGGTACTTTTTCAATGCAACAATGTTGGTAATTAACAGTAACAATCGGAACTTACGTGTTACTTAACAATTAAAGTACGGTCACTTGTGACATTGGTGGTTGCTTGTGTGATATCTCCATTAACTTATAACACAAATTGGTGGACCATTGTTGATGTGCAAAAAAAAAAAGTTGTAATAAAATTGGCTTATACCCATATTATCAAATATCAAACCAATTTTCAAAAAGTGTTCAGCAGTAATAAAACCTGCAAAGGAGTAATGCTACTCTAACATGCAGATTGCCTGTGTTGAAATAGTGCAAGTCTACTTAATGTGGCAACTGTTACGACGTCTCGCGGGACACCAAGTCAGAAATACCCTTTAAAAACGCACAATAAATGATGCTCTTGTGCACAAATGTATAGGTGAAAACACCCGATGGCATAAAACATGCCACAGATAAATCAAGAAAAAGGGACAGAATTTATTGCCTTTGTCACGCCCTGTATTTTGAAAAATCTGCCTCCACTACGGTTAGATCTGAGTGGACACGACCTCTTACCGCATCTGTGTGCCATTCAGAGTATGTCCAATCAGATTGGAACTATTCTGTAAGAGTGGATTACCAGATTGTAATTTATGCCGGTTGGTTTGTTTGTTTGTTTTATTTCTTCCTTAGCCTGGGGTCACATTCAGCGGATATTCCTCTGTTCTCCCATGTGGCCCAGGGGTTTATCACCATGTAGATGTTTGGCAACACATGCTGTCGATCTTTGGTCTTTACAGTCTTGACAGCTATGCCAAATATCTATAATGGCAGCACAATGAAATTATCTCAAAAGGCTCCAACGCTTGCAAAACAAAGCTGCGCGTTTAGTGTTTTGCATGCGTTCGTGACCAGAGTTCGTCAAACTTTTGATCACTCTTCAATAGAGGCCCCGGGAAGAGTTGTCTTTTCTTGTAAGGGGCGGTTTATCTGAAGCCGCACTTATATCGGAGATAGGGACCGCGGCCTCGTAGAGCGTCGCGTTTTATGAAGCGGCGTCCCGGTGTTGTTGCACTGGCCGGTTCTGAAAATACGGGAGGGGACGAGCGTAGACTCTCGCCTCAGGTCGTAACCAGAATCGGCAGCAGGTCTCAAGTGTACAGTCTTCTCTGGTTCAAATTAATGCTATGGGTCATAACGATTGGCAGGAATGGATTCGCAGGCACAAAAGAAAAGTCGACTTCTCTTAAAATGGAAAGAGTGAGACAACAATCAATCTGGAATTTTCGTTTAGTTAATTTTAAATAACTCTAATCGAGTGGGCCTTTAGCTCAAAAGAGTGAGAAAAATTGGCATCCTGGACACCTTAACTCGCGGTTCACCGAGCTTCACTCTGTTACCGAGTGGTTTAAAATGCCACTCGTCGCGGAGTCGAAGGGCCCACTCTGAACTCTTCTCGACCGGATTTTAGCTCTAACAGAGTGAGAAAAAGCTCACTCTTTTTCGGAGTGAGTTAATAGGCCAATCAGAACCGCGCAAATCGCGTGATTATTTTCGAACCCAACATGGGCGGGACGAGTTAAGGTGAGACCGTCAGCAAATGGTTGATCGAAGTTGAAATTAGTGAGGAAATCATAGATATCTTTCACGGGTGAGGTATATTGTATGTGTCGGTCACAGTTAATAGCAGTACAGACAAAGTGTGGAGAAAGCATTAAACGTTATTTACTGTATTATCACTCTTACATACGGTAGTCTGCGCCGGTAGGCCTAACAGTACGAAAAACCGCACATCATGCATGTCAAGGCCCGGGCATGGCATTGCCATTGATCATACACGTTTTCATACATGCCACAATTCGTGCATGTCACACTGAATCATGCCAATTATGCGCCACAATAATTCCATTCATGTCCACAATGCTATGAGATGCCTACACATACAATATACTCATCAAACAACAAAATTACAAAGAATCCCCACTCTAATAGAGTGACTAGTTCACTCTAAAAAGGAGTTATCGGTTCACTCTTTCTTAGAGTTATGTTATGTTCACTTATTTTGAGTGGACCTCACCTAAAAGATTCGTTACTCACTGGCTCTTTTCTGGAGTGGAGATTTTCCCTCTTTTTAGTAGAGTGGTTTTTTCACTCTTTCGTTTTAAGAGAGTAAGATTGTCAACTGGTCCTATAGGTAAGGGAAGCGCAAGCCGGATCCGTAGCTATCAGAGTCAATAGCCAATAGCTTAAGGTTTACTATAATAATATGTAATCAATAAATAATGGACAAGCTGGTTTTTCTGATGTTTATAATACGTAATGTAATTTCTGTGTAATTAATTTTCCTAAAACATGAAATGCTGAATTCTCTGTCGCCACAAGTGTAATACACTTATCATAAATTTATTACTTGCTAAGCGGACATGCTTTGTGTAAGTTGACATTTGTGTGTACCTACCTGATAACCTGTTAATGGAAACCTTGGTAAATCTTGATGGCCGAGAGCAACAGTTAAAGTAACAAGAAATAAATAAATGCGAGAATCACATATCGGCAACTAAACAATAACTTATACAGATCCTTGTAAAGATTAATGAAATGGGTGCTTTAATTAACTAAAATATCCTATTTGCTGTTGAGATGCATAGCTACAAACTCACGAATGGCAAATAGAGTGGTCAGGCACTATTAGTAATATCAGGGTAACGGCACTTCTGATAATGTGGGGGACTGAAGTGCACAGATCTCATGTGTAAGGAGAGCGTGGCTAGCGGTTAGGGTGCTTGCCTCTGCGCAATTTACAATCAAAATTCCCGGTTCGAATCCCGGTGGGGTCGTGGCACTTTGCCTGGGATTTTATTTCGGGTACTCCCCTTCTGGATTTGATCTGTATACCACTATTGATTAAATACAGAATTACCGCTCTCCCCCATGGTTCACTTGGAATTGGCAAATGGATGATGAAACAGCCCGCCTTCGGAGGGGACGTTAAGCCCGTCGGTCCCGTTACAGAGAGCCACAACTGTACATGTACATCGCAGTCAGTGTCGAATACGATAGGGGTGTAAACCCCTGAACTGTTCAATCCGCCCCACCTCAAATAGCGGGCCATGTTAGAAGCGTCCTTATCATGGATACACGCGGCCCCGCTAAAGCACACTTGCTGAACAAATCCTAACACAACCACAAAGCCATTCCAATGGATGGGGGAGACGAGAAAACATGTGAGGTTGCAAAATCTGGATTAAAAGTGTGAATTTTGGTACACACGTACTTATACATTGATAATAAAAAAAAATGGATGGAAGCAATTGCCACACCCTTCATGGCCCCCAGCTTGGATTTCAAGGTTACACAGGGGTAAAAAAATTAAATGTCCGATTGTCTTGAAAAGCACACCATGGTGGTTTGTCTGGTTACAAGGATTCCAAAAGGGATAGATTATACCAACTATGGCTTATAGTTTTGTAATTAATGGGAAAAAAACGCAAAAAAATGGTGAAACGGTCAATTTTGGTTTATACAGGGGTTCAAAAAATTGTAAACGTGCTCCCATTCTGTTAAAAAACGTGGTTTAAAATTGTTCGTTCAGCTCATAGAATGAATATAGGAATATTTTTGACTATCTACGTATTTGGTTTAACAAAAATGCGAATAAAGTCGACAGCTATTGGCAAGCTATTGGATTTCTATTGGACCCGTGACCTTTTTGTTGGTTACGTGCAAAACTAAAGCATAACAAGATTAGGCAAACTATTCCGTATTCAAATTCCTTTAAGCTGGGAAACAATTTCCACCGCATATTACCTGCACCAAGGCAAAATTCAACTTTTGACCCATGTGAACACACCAATTTTGTTTTACCATTTTTAACAGTTCAGGGTCAATCAAAGGGGGATGGCAAGTGATTCCATCAATTTAATGAATATCAATGCCTCTAAAAGGTACTGGTGTGAAACAAATTCACATTTTATCCGAAAGCGCACACTCCCTTTCGTACCAGTTCCCCTGCTATTAATGTTACTAGACATTATGATGTAATTAAGACAGAAAGGGCAGGCGGATAGTCACGATGTCTAGTGAAAAACCCGAGTTCTCTGCCGCCACAAGTCGATAAACATGAAAGTCTGAAAAATGGTTTGCGTGGTTGTATGTGGTAACGGACGTAAACCTCGATAATGTTGAAAACCCAGGAGCAATATTTAAATCGCCAGCAATTTATAGATCAATGATCAAAATGATATTATCTGAAGAAAAAGAAAAATGAAAAGAAATTCAGTATTCATCTTTATCGAGGCAAAAAAACTTTAAATGGAGTTAGCCCCACATGAATTTTTCCATATGCCGGCAATTTTAGTGCATTGTGAACCATTCAAGTCAATTTTCCCCATTTGGAAACCCCCCATGCGCTGGCTACACCATTACCCCCCCCCCCCCCCCCCCCCCCCCCAAAAATATATAAAGGAAACGCGTTAAACGTTTCATCCAAAGGAGAATGGATCAAAATTTGAGTCATACTTTTTACTTTACGTGTGTATACTCATATATTAAGCAAAGCCGTTTTAAATTGCGGCCATTTTGATTTTGTAGCGGCCATTTTATGTTTTATATTACAAACCCGGCCTTGGGTTATTTAATTGTGTTAGTTTTTTCTAAACAAATGAAGAAGAAAATACTTGAAAACAAACATTATCTTTATAAAATTTCAGGTGCATTATATAATCAAAATATGTAAAACACGACAGCATTTTGAATTACGACAATGCTCCAGGGATGTTTGAAAAAAATTGGTACCAACATATTTTGTTTTCTGGGATGTAAGGAAGCCCAAACAAAATATTGTTTCCACTAATGTAGCAAAAATATATTTACATACGGCCGTGTTATATGTACTAAATGCGCCCATGCAAACCTTCTTACGGCACCCAATATTGCGGAGTGCAATAAACACTATAAATGCACTTCGTTATTGGTATGACCGCTATCGGAGTGTTATTAAAACAGGTAGAGAAGTTGCCTTGAACTTAGGTGGCAAACACTTTCAATTTAACTTACCTACTGACAACGTCAAAATATATGGACCTTCTATATATTTTGTATACAGGCCAACTGAACCGTATCAAAACTGCAATCAAAAGACGCACTGATGATTTTTCCACCCATAAGGCAGCAATTAGTTGAAATTGTCAAAGATGCATTTAGACTCAAGAACGATCAAAATCTGGACAACTAAACAGTGAACTAACAAAAATCCGTTCACCTTTTTTTCGGAACAGAGTTCAAATGATGAAATGAGATAAGAGGGACTTGATTAGTGACGGGAAAACGTGTTTTCGAATGGAAAGGTTTGCAAAAACCCACTTCCACGAATCACATCGCTGCCTTGTGCGGTATTGCAAACTGAACTAAGCGTCCTTGGCGTCGACAGCAATGGCTGCCTTGACCAACTTTGGTGTTTCCTTTTTTATCATTATTACTCTATCCACTCTGCAGGGTAAGTATATTTAGTACTTTATTACTGAAGAGAAGTCGATTTACTGCATTTGCAAAATTCGATACTTTATCAAACGAGTACCATAGGGTTGGTTTTTGAAAATGCGCAATGCGGAAGAAGTATTAATTTAATTAATTTGTAGTTACGCATGACAGTACATGTCTATAAGGTCCCTAACATTGCCAATGGCGTCGTACCATAAATATCCACAAACTGTCCGCTTTCAATGACTCCATTTTACACAGGTAGTAGTTATACTGTACTATTAACACTGATAAAATTGAGTTAAATCAGTAAATTTGAAATAATTTATCCACAAACTTATTTGCCCTTCACATAACTACACTCGAAAAGCACATATGAACGGAAATTCACGCATAACTCGGTATTTTTCCTTTTCTCGCTTAAAAAATGTTCAGCCATATTCTGTGTTATGTACTTATACATTGCATGCAAAATAATAAACATAGGTACCAATAAAAGTTTTAACCTTTTCATACCAAGTGACTCCAGTGCCATCTCCACATGCAAAGAAAGAAGATACACAGATGTTCATAGGGTCCATTAGTAATGAAGTTTACCATGTGATCAAAATAATGCGTTTTTTCAACTATTTAAATCTCAATCTCAGTATGTATACTAAGCTAAAAAGCTCCGTTCCACATAATTTTAGCATGACACCCAAACCATGCCACTTGATTACCAACAGCACAGTATTCATTCAGAATAATTCAGGGGATCTCAAACGCAATGCGCCACTTGCCATTAGGCCTATCTATCTGTCTTCACCAGAACAAAATGAACCAGCAAAAATAAAATGGTCGGCGTATGCAGCATGGGGGAGGGCGCTTTGGGGTTACCCTCTACGGGGTGTTGTGAAAAAGATGCAAAATCAGCTTATTTTTGGTCCACACTAGCCCCCCACACTCAGCCTCCCTGGATCTAGGGTTTCTGGACACACCCTTAAAGATGTGTTCACACACTACTGCGTTACCATAAGAGGTATTCAGGCGTGAGGAAGTGATTATTACAAATGAGGTGTCTTTGTAAACCTGAAGAAATTAGCTTTTCACTGATATACAAACATTATACAAACATGTTTCAATTATTTGAAATATGAATAGGTAAAAAAAGTTTACAAACTGTACTAAGACATTTATATGGATTTTGGATCAACTGAAATACACAATTACTATATGAAATGGGGTATGCCATCGCACCTGCCAAATCAGATCAGTAATTAAATAATAATGAAATATATAATGTACAAGTATTTTTATTTGGCTCTACTGTGAATCTCGCTTGTTCAATAAATGCAAAATAGGTGCAACTTGATTTGTCTAAGATATTACAACGATGCTTCTTTAACTGCAAACACAAGATGCTTCCCATATTAATGTAATTAATCATACATTATTAAAGTGTTTTGGTTTTTCTCTCTAAACCACATGTAGAAGAAATGCTCAAGAAAATTGATCTGTGACATCACCAACGCAAAGAAAGGTAATTATTATTCTTCAACCATGTGTACCCTCTTTTACGACAAGATGGACGAGTTTGAAGATTCGTGCAGCGTCTGAGCATACCTGTAATGCTAGGAGTCACATGATATGAAGTATAGGTTGAATAGATGAAGGAATTGGGGAAGTTTATTCGTCTTGGTATGTACAAGCTGTATGCCAAAAGATGAGTAAAAGGACACCCATAAATGGTAAATGATACATTTGCCCGCTAGTTAGTTTTGAGTGTAGGTTAAAAGAGAAAGGACCCCTGAGATCTAACGGGCCATTTTTGATTGGCTAGATACACCAACTGAACTCAATGTATAAACCAATCAGAAAACATCGGTAAGAAAAACCTTAAATGGTGTACACGATATATGATAGGTCTATTTGATTGGTTCTCAAAGGGTTATATCCTGATATATGCAGGAATGAGCCAATCAGAGTTACTGTAAAAAAACGGTGGTAAGACCCGACAGGGGTTTAAACCTTGATCTATTTTGTATGCAAAGGGTCTATGGACGTCATATCCGTTTGGCATCTCAAACTATTTAGCAGTTTATATTGAAAAATACATTTGAGAAGAAAATGTCTAATTCTGTCTAATAACCTCAAATGATTTTACGTACACTGATCGGTCCATCATTTGCTCTAAAATGCTGAGCCCTGAAAAATATATGTTGTTTTTTGTTCTCCTACCAAGCCTTATTTTGGACCAAGACGCCGCATTTTCAATACATTTTATATTTTGTGACGCATCTTGAATCTTGCTGGAAGCTGCATGTGTTTTATTTGTTTTCAAACCTACAAAATGCCATGTGTTTTGTTATCAATGGGACAACATCGTGGAAAATCAAACCGATAAAAATAAAGTGAATATTAATATGTAATATTGTTATATGGCCTCCATTTGCTGATTAAACTTTTAAACAATATTATTTTCTCAATTTCGACTCTCTGAAAAAGATTCGCACGGACAAGGACTTTGTGTACTACAAAGGAGAGAAAGGGGAATACCCTAGTGGTTTTTGCTAAGTTGCACTGTTTAGATTGCAAAATAGGGGAAGTGGAGGAATCCCCAAGAATGCTAAAAATTAGTACTGACTCAGCCTGTTTATGCTTTAAAAAAGATCAAAAACATTGCAAGATCTGGGAATTCCCCACAAAGTTCTTTATATGGAAAGTGAGTTGTAATTTAGATTGTGACATCTGATTTGCTGGGGGCTTTGCGGCAATGGTCAGTTTATCTGAATAAGAATGATTGTAATGTCTATTTTAGACTGGAAACTTTGAAAGTCGCAGTTATATATTTGAGATTTGAGCGAAGTCTCGCCCGTCAGCAGTTTGCAATCAAGTACACAGTCGGATGTAGTAGTTTTATCTACAATAATAGTTAATGGACGATTTGAGCTCACACAGAGTTGCCAGGATTATTATATTTATAATTCCATGTGAGCAGAGTTGCTGTAATATTCTACTATCGTCTTTGAAGCCGAATGTGCGGGAATCAAAAATAGGATTCAAATTGTGACAGATAGAAATCGTCTGGTGATTATCTGGACTGATAGACTGTGGATTATTCTCGGCGAGGGACATACACTTCAACCCCCCTTGTCGTCCTGAATGCGGACAGATCACCTCAGGACTGAGAGGATTCCCTTGGAATATAATACTGAGGAGTTTTGTATGAGCTTGTGCGCTGTCCTTTTGGATTAGTCTTCGATTGTGAGGAATATCATCGGTTGAACTGGAACGCTTCTTGTGGACAATAGTGGACATTTTGAGACCATAAGTATACGATGTGTAACTTAAATATTGGAGTGTAATTTTATTGTAAGTGTTTTGGACATACCAAATTCTCGAACCAAATTCAAGTAAGATCATTAAAAAACTGTTTATTATATATAATTTAGGAAAAATTTGTGCACAAGGCTCATTTATTGGTGTTTGAAAGGTATTTTGACCTTAGTCGTTACGAGAGCGTCATAACAGAATGGGGGGCTCGTCCTGGGAATTGAATTGCAGATAAATTTGAGCTATTGTGAAAAATTTACCACACCAAAAAGTGTTATAATATTGTAAACATTGTGCCACATTTTAGCATACAAAATTTGTTGTGTATTACATGTATGACGGTGGTAGTTTGGTTCAAGTCACTATATGTGTAGTAGAGTACAATCACAATGGAGTTTGATCCAGAAGTGTTCATAGGGCAAATAAACTTGGGAGAAGTTTGAGGACCTGAGAAAGCCTGAGTTAATTAAATTAGCTCAGCATTTAGGACTTGCAGCAAAAACTGCTATGAGAAAGCAAGTGATCAAACATAGATTTGATGAAACGTTTGTTCAGGAAGATGTTTGGGATATTTAATATTTGGATAGGATAGAAGAATCTGTTGGAAACAAGGAAAAGTGATGATTCAAGTTAACAAGAATTGAAATCAAAGCATTGGACAAACTAGAGTTGAAAAACAGATGAGATTGAACAAAAAGAAATGGAAATGCAAAATGAATGAAACAGAAAGAGATGGAGTGGCGTGCAAATACAAAAAGAATTGGAAAAAGGGAAAATTGCAGAATGAGATGCAACAAAAAAGAGCTTGACGCTCAATTAGAGTTAGAAAAATTGAAAAACAACTGGCTAGCCCTCAGACGCTCCAAGAAAATTGGTTTGACTGCGGCGAAAATATTCGCCTGGTTCCAAATTTCGGGACAAGATTGGAAGTAGCACAAATCACTTCCTCCACTTTGAGAAATTGCGCAATAGCTTGAAATGGCCCGAGGAGTCTTGGACCTTGTTGATACAGTCAGGGTTTGGTAAAGCCCGAGAAATTATTCGGCCATGTCATTAGACAGATGTAGTGTTTATGATTATGACGAGTAAGGCCAGGCAGTGTCTCAAAGCTATGAATTGGTGCATAGAGGCATACAGACAAAGATTCAGGTCTGGTCAGAAAAAGGATGCATGACCAGACCTCAGTGTGAATTGCCCCGTGTAAGGACACAAGTTTGATGCGCTGGCTTCTATCAAAAGCACATAGTCGGGCCAAACATTTTGGTAATAGGGAGTTGATGTTCGTTGAAGAGTTCAAACAGTGTCTACCTCCAGATATCAAAAGACAACTCTGGATGAAACAAAATTGACAGTTTGCCTGAAGCAGCCGTAAAGGCCGGACGTTATGCATTGACGCACACAATTAAGTCATAATATTAGGCCTAGCCAAGAATTAGTCAATTTTACTGGACAACACATACCACCTAAGTCGGGTTCTTCAAAGCGTCTATGGTGCACTACAGGAGGGACGTTAGTGCCAGTAGGTTTCCCATGAATAAGGGAGTAAGAAAGTAATGGTGTATCAAAAAGCATGGGATGGGACCCAAATCACAGTCACTGCCACTCCCTGTAAGACAGCCTAGGACATACAAGGTCACGGGTGTGGGAGATACATGGTATCACCAAAATGGAGGAACGCCAAAAGTGAGTCAAAACACTCAATGGTTGTGCAGTTTATTTGGAGGTCAAAAGTTCCTTCTTCTGTTCAGAAAACAAAGAAATCCCAACAAAAGGGAAATTGACACAGAAAAAGTAAGGATGACTTTAAGAGCCTTTTGTTTGGAGGGATTTGTGTCACGTTCAGATGATAGTTTAGAACCAAAACCCATTAGAATCATGCGTGACACGTGTTGCGCGCAGGCCATGATATTTGAAGATTGCACTTCCATCGTGATATTGAGAGGTCGCACGGAATGTGCATGCTTCAGGAGGGATAGGTAAGGATTGTATTAGTGTCCTCTTCAACAAATGAATTTGAAATCGACTTGGTTATGGAACTGTCAATATTGGTGTTAGACAAGAACTCCCAGTTAAAGGGGGTATCCATGTCTGTGAGGGAATGATTTGGCAGGGGGAAAAGTAGGCCCAGGATCCATAGTTCCCAGTGCCTGACAGTGGAAAAATTTGCTGAGGAAATATGACATTTTTCCCGCATGTGCAGTGAACGGGTCAATGACCAGAAAAAGCCCCACAGGCAAACAGTGAGCAGGTGATGAGTCAAAATACTCACAAATAGGAAGAGTGTCGAGGATGACTTTGTCCCAAGTGTAGAGGATATTTTTCTCTCAAATTAGAGGAATTTGGAGGTCATTTTCCCTCTTCAGGGGAGACTAAATCCCTGTTAGTGAAAATCCAGCCCATGAAGCACAAACCAAGTGACCAAGCTGTGGCTAAACAATTGAACTCCAGCCGCTGGATGATAGAGTTAGGGGATGTAAGGAGACCCTTAAGCCATGGGACAGTGGTAAATGAGCAGCAACTAACGGACCCAAGCACTTAGGAAATAGGTTGAGTGAGGGCTATTGTCGCAAACAGGAAGACTGAGCAAATATTCCCTGTATGTTTCTACAAAAGAAAAATGGCTGTGTGTCCTCATGAGGAATAGAAAATGGCATGGCCCCACCCCCGACTTCTGGCCACCCGGATGTTTGCAATTTTGGTATGGTGAGGATTGAATGGCAGGTTCGTGCAATCAAATTGTTAGTGCCAAAGGCAAAGGTGTTTCCTTTTTGTATTTTTTCTTATAGGTTTATTACCAGAGGGAAGTATATTAGGCCTAGACCATATGTCCCATGAGTTTTATAGTCCTCATGGCAGGACCTAGTGGAGGGAAAAACACAGGACAGAATTAGGAGTCATTTTTGGTGGGCCTACCTTAGAAATAGATGTGTTGAGTATTGTAAGGACTTTTGTCACACATGCCAAATGGTGGGCAAGCCCCATCAGAAATTCCTACTCCTCCCTTGCAACCAATACCAGCATTTGATGAGCCATTTAGTGGGGTAGTGTTGGTGGGGTTGTTTCTAGATTGCGGAGGATCCACTTCCAAAAGACCAAGTCAGGGAACGAAATCAAGTTGTATTTAATGACCATCATGTGTGCTTTCCACAAGATTCCCCGAGGCTATACCATTGAGAAATATTAGGGCACATAATAGTGAAAGCGTTTCTAACAAAGTAGTTTTTCTTTTACCTTTTACTGTGAGCCTTCAAAATCAATTCAGTGTTCTGTATCAAACGGATCAAATTTCATGTCAGGTTTGTTCCAACAAGTGGTGGACCGGTTTGTGGGAATTACCAGTACAGCTAGTTCTTCAGCATACCCCCAGAATCCCAGGGGGCCCTACGAAGGTACCACCAAACAGTGGAAAAAAAAAGGATCAAAACCCTATTGTTTTGAATTTGAGCGGGATTGGGATGCGGGCCTATGTTCATTCTTCTGTTATTTTGCTACAGGAGGCCTGTGTTATACAAGAGTCATCTCTTGGATTCAGTCCATTTGATTGGTGTTTGGTCACAAAAGTTAGGGGACATTGAAGCTACTGAAAAGAGAACGTGGGTGTGTTTGTGTGAAAATCCTGATTTGAATCTTTTAGGACATGATGTCTCAATTCATGACACAGAGGATCCCAAATGACAACTGCGGAATTGCCAAACAAAATCTCAAAACAGATGGTCAGGCAAAAAAAAATGAAAACATGGTATGACGAAGGACGTAGCCAGGCCAGGAGCGAGAGGTATTCAGGCTCGGACGAGTTGATTGCGGCGAGGGCTAGGATGAGGTGACAAGACGTTTTGGCATCTTTTCCAATACAAGGGCATTCCTTTGCAAGCAAGTTAAGTTTAGTCTTGGACACTCAGAGTCGCAGAACAAAGTGGGATTCTAGAACAAAGTGGGGATGACCTTGCACTTATGTGATCAAACCAGCCCAGGGAGCGGTAGAAGTTAAAAGTCGACCAATTATTGTTCACTAAATAATGTCTCAAAGAGTTAATGAAAGATGATGATGAACATAAGCCTGCATGGGCTCTAACACGAGAATTAGAGTGAAGGTGTACAAATGGGGACGGTCACAGACTTAGAAATTGAACAAAAACAGCACTGTGTAATACAACAGAAGGAAAGTCAGTAGTATTGGTGTTTCAATATTGCCAAATTCATGACTCATTTACCATACTTGCAATTTAAGACAAGAATGGAAAACTAGAGGCCCATCTGCCCAGAACGTCAACAAACCAAGGTGAATTGAAAGAGTTAATCATTGAGTGGCGAGAACACTATTATCTGATGTTGAAATTGTACCCTAGTGAGACCCATGCATAACCCTATGTATATTGATGTGGTTAGGTGGCATTCCGAACTGTAAAGTCAACATCCTGATAGGGTGAATCCAATCAACTTGCAACATGTCAGAAATGAAGTGAAATTACATGTTAGACATGAATCTGTAGAGCAAGAAACGTGGAAGGGAGTTAGTTCCCCATGTAATTCTGGTCCCAACCTGATGGTTCATTCCGTTTTGAAACGATTTTCGAAAAGTCACGTTGTTCCAAAACAGATCTCATACCGATTCATATCCCAACCCACGGATGTGATTGCATAGATGAGTTGGAAATGCCAATGTTGTTAGGAAATTTGATTTGTTGAACGGGCTTGGTATTGCAAGTTCCCCTCACTGACGGTGCCAATGAAATGTCAGCCTTTTGTACGACCGATGGACTTTACCATATACAAAAAGATAGGGGCATTGGTCTCAAACATTCTGCCGCAACATTTCCGAGATTAGTGAAAGAGTAAGTTGCAGACATAGAAAAGTGTGAAGCATATGTCGATCATCTCCTTGTGTACAGTGAACATGGGCGAAGAACACATGCAGACAGCCTCATCAGCTATTTGAGAATATATCTAAGGCAGGTTTAACTGGGAATCTTGGTTGAAAACTGAATTTGAACCACATGTGCAGCAAATCTGTCACCTACTTGGCAGTGAGGACCAAAAAGGACAAATTAGGCCAATCACAACTTTGCGCAAAAGTTTGAAGCAATGTGAAGAAATTCCCACACCACCAAAGAAAAGAGATCTCATGAGATTCTTAGGTATGGGAGGTGGTATTACAGAAAAATATGTCCAAATTTAGTTCAGAAGATTGAGTGTCCGCTGCCCAACCTTCTGAAGAAAAACGTCAAATTGTTGATGCGGTCAGAGCCAATGCCAAAAACTGCGGTTGAGAAAAATCAAATCTATTTTGATGAATGCGCAGTTTTGATTGCGCAAGACTTTCAGAAACAATTCAATAGTGGGCAGTTGATGCCAGTGAAGTAGGCTGTGGTGGAGTTCTCATGCAAGCAGATTGTAAAGATGATTTGTAGATCATCCTGTATGTTATTCTCAAAGTAAGTTTGACACAAACATCAGAAAAACCTACTCAACAATTGAGAAGATATGGTCTTTGCATTTCTACTGTCAATTGCAAAATTTCGAGTGTATTGAGTACAAAAAGGGCACCTAAGTTCGTGTAACACGGATCACACTCCGTTGACTTTCATCCACAGACTGAAAAAACCAGAAATCAAAGACGCGTGTAGGGTGGAGTTATACTTACAAGAAACAATTTGGGACATAAGAGATCAAAGGGAGGAAAAGAAAATGTATGGCTGAGGCTTGTCCAGAGAAGCCAAATTTGTTCAGAAAATTTGATGGTGACAAATTTATGTTATATAGACTGAAGGTCAGGGCAATGCAAGAACCTTATTATAAAAGGTGTTTATAGAATTTTGCACTGTGTAAACTGGATGTAAATTAACCACAAAATGGTTAAAAGGTATTATAAAGCCAAGATTTTGGAAAATTTCATTTCATTCAAATTTCTTTTAAGGGGGAGATGTATATGGCCTCCATTTTGTGATGTTTTATTAAACTTTTAAAAAAAATATTATTTTCGCAATTTTATTGAGAAAAGATTTCTCGAGGACAAAGTACTTTTGTTTACTATAAAAGAGAGCAAGGGAATACCTAGTGTTTTGCTAAGTGACACATGGTTTGTAGATTGGCACACTACGGGGACAGTGGGGGATTCAGCCCCAAGAATGCCTAAAATTAGTAAACCTGACTAGCTGGTTTATGCACTTTAAAAAAGATACAAAAACATTGCGAAGATCTGGGAATTCCCCCACAAGTTATATATATGAAGTGATGTTCATTTAGATTGTGAACTCTGATTTTGATGGTGGTAATGTCATGTTTATGCATACGATGATGTAATGTCTATTTGCTAGATGTGGATCTGGTGTGAAGTCCTGCAGTATATAGTTGAGAGTTGAGCTAAGTCTCGCCTGGAACGTCAGAGCGTTTGCCAAATCAGCTATACAGTATGATGTAGCTAGTATTATCTAGAGACAATCATAGTTAATATAGATTTTGAGCTCCACACAAGTGCCCGGATTTATTATATTTTTTATAATTCCATGCTGAGACAGAGTGGTGCTGTAATTATTCTCCTGTCGTCTTGAAGCGAAAGGGCTGGGAATCAAATATAGGATGTCAAATTGTGGAAGCAGATAGAAATCGTGTGGTGATTATCTTCGACTAATATACTGTGGATGTATTATCGTCGAGGGGACTTAATTTACTTGTCGTTTTTAACTGCTGGACAAAGATACCTTCAGGGATGTAGAAGAGTCACTGGATATAATGGACCTCTGAGGAGTTGTTTGTATGAACTTGTGCCGTGTCATTTTGGATGTCTTCGCTGTGAGGACATAACATCGGTGAACTGCAACGCGTCTTGTGGACAATAGTGGACATTTTTGAGGACAGATAAGGGTATCCATGGTAATCTTAAACTATTGAGTTAATTTCTGTGTATGTAAAAGTTGTTTTGGACATACCAAAATTCTTGAACTACAAATCAAGGTAAAGATCATTAAAAACTGTTTCTTATATATAATTAGAAGACATTTGTGCACCAGCTCATTTATGTTGGTGTTGGAAAGGTATTTCTGACACCTTAGTCGTTCTTACGGACGTCATAACAATACTAGTGCAAGTCAAAACTATCTATACCCCAAATTTATACTTTTATAATATTGATGGATGGAGACATTAAATCACTTATATTGATAGACATATGGTTAATTTGTAGGTGAGTGAAAGTCTGAATTATCGGCAGACGTATTGGTCACCAGCTGGGATTTTCTCCATTGTTCAATTTCAAACGATACACTGCATTGTTATACCAATATGGGATATTATGGGAGCGGGGTTTATTTAAGAGTATTTTGACACCTCATTTGTAGCGTATCGATGAATAGTATTGTGGAAAGTTATGCACCACTTACCTGAAAACCACACCCAGGCATTTAACAAGTTGCAGTATAATCCTATTGACAATCATACGTTACAGCTGCAGTTGAACCAGTGCAATCCTCTGGTCATGAGTAATTATCCTTCTCTACTAGGGCTTACTGAACAGAGTAATGGTGTGTGAACGTAGAGACATCTTTACATCTGGCTGACTGACCAGCGATTAGCGATTAAAGACAAAAGAAACATTTTCAAAAACGTCATAAAAGTGATATTGCATTACTGTTTGGCAGTGTTCGGCTGATTCCAAAACTGAACTTATAAGTTGACGTCTTCATTAATGCGAGGAATCCAACTACACTTTAGTGAAAGAACTCTTGAACATTATTTTACATGCTGACTGGTATCTTGTTCGTGCAAGTTCTTCTGTCAAAAGTTTGTACCATATGCTGCTGCCCGACTTCACTTGTCCGAACACCCCCCCCCCCAACCCACCAGGATTTAATAGTTCCAGTAATCCTATTGACCAATTCATACTGTTACAGATTTAAATCAGTGCAATTCCTCTTCTCTGCATGACAAAATCTCCCTCTATAGGGCTTACTGCAACTTTCCTTTAACACTCCGGGGGGGGTTCGGTCAAGTGGGCATAACTTCAACAATACTTAATCACCCTGCACCACAAAATGACGGTGGAAAAGGAGCGTAAATAACACGCTTTTTCCCCATATATCCCAGTAACTAATGTATAATGCGATTGTATATTTGAAACGTGACAGACAAATTCAGGGGTGGGGATGTATGTTACTTTTTTGGGTGTGTTCTTATCCCACCCGTCGATAACTTCAGCGGGACTTTGAGCGTATTCTATGATTTTTAATGACGTCATATAATTTGCATTTATATCATAAAGGTAATAAAAATTGGCACAATCGATCTTTTTTTTGAAAAAGAGTGGCTAAGTATATTGGGAATCAATAAATAGTAGAAAAATAGATACGAAAAGGCCCACGGGAAACTCAGAGTTTCCTTACAATGGCCCTGAATAGACCAGAGGATGCTATATAAACATTGCCACTCAGACTTGATGGCCTTTAAGAGGTTGTGCCGTGTCCGTCATCAACCCGTTAATGCTGAACTTTGTGCAACAGGATCAAATCAGAAACGGCTGTTATTGGTATACAAAAACAAGATTATTCCCAAACCGGGTTGCTCGCAACATTAAATTGAAGGGGATCTGCATTACGGTTATATAGGGACCTGTTCGATTCTTTTGTGCCTAGCCGATCGGTCTCTCAAAAACAAGGCACACAACCTCGGGAGGAGAGGACTCAATCAATTGTCCTGATTTTACTCGCGGGTTAACCTGTCATGCAAAAACTATTATCAAGTTGTCAAAATTATGCCGTAACTGTTTAACACTCTTCTAAAAATTTAACAAATAATAATTATATATGTACTGGGAGTCAAACAGTTTGCGTATATCTTTTTTTCGTGCCAGCGGTCATGTGTTTCTTATAGTGAAAATGTTATTGGTTGGATGTTTTGCATGTTCATTAAAATGGGTAATATAGGTAGCGATTTCTTATTTTATGCTGAAATTGAAGTTAGTTAAGCGTTAATGTCCGATTTGAATATAGCTGGCCAATACATCATGGTAACTCTCTGGGTGTTTCCGTAAAATTATGATAATGGTGCATTCATATTGCACATTCTGTTCGAATTGGTTGTTATGGCGCTTTGAGTTCCCATGAAGATTTTGCGCATGATAAGAACTCTTCATTATTATTATTATTATTATTATTATTATTATTATTATTGTTATTATTCTCCCTCTAATATAATTTTACAGAGCTTGGTGTCAAATCTGGAGGACAACAAATCTCTCGATTACGAAGGTTAAGAGGGTCGTTAACCTCAACTCCGGAAATTAATACTCTTGCCGAATTTGTCCATCCATCTCCAATTCTATCACTGGCTACCGAAAATAACTTTTACATTAAAGTCTCTTCGAGTGGACAGTTACAAGTTGGAATTGATGATGACTTCGAATCACCTTTTCTATCAGTCAATGCAGGATCAGATATCTTTCAGAATATTAGATATGTTGGAATAAATTCTAAAGTTGGAAGCAATGCAGCGTGGGATCTCTGTGATACTAATGGCAAGTAAAACGTTTTCGTTATGTAATGGTGATTTAAATCAATAATGGCATATTTCATAAGATACACGCCCTTATTTTTGTTTTCGATATTGAGGTTTCTTTTAAATGAACTAAAACTCTCACATTTTTTAAAATAAGGATTTTTATACTTAATGTCGGGGATCCTCGATCCCAATAACTTGGAAAGTCGATTTTTCGTCAACCATTTTAGCAATTTCCTTAGCTCTTTGTACTTAAGGGTGCAACAAGAGATTTTGAGGCACCCAAATATTGCGTCATAATAGTAATTTCACATAGATTAGACACTCGATAGATTTCTTAACTTGTATTTGGCTACAGAAATGTCTTAAGGGAGAAAACAGGTGATTTTGATTTGCTTATATTTCAATATAAAATATAGCCTGAATTTTGTATTTGCTCCTATACGAAATTAGAAATTTCACAATTTTGTACCAAAGAAACATTTCTCAGCTTAATCCTTTCAGATGGGGATGTTTTTGATGGAAAGCTTTACATCAGGGCAAAAATCAGTACTTTTGATTTTTTAGGGACACCTGCTATGTGAAATCTCTTGTTGCACCTTAAAATCAAAGTTGATGAAAATTGGAATGAATAAGCCTGTATATAAGAGCAAAATCGGAGAACGGTTTGTTTTAAGACATTCCTCCAGAAATAACTAAATATTGCTTTAACATATTTGTTTGGGGCTACCAGAATTGAATTCCTACACCATGATTGTTTCATCCATATGTTCCAATTGATTGATAAATTGATTATTCTGGTATTTTTTAAAATTAAAATTCATTTGGGCCAGTTGCTAAATTAAAAGAAGCGTGGCCCACTACCGCCACTACAAAGAAGATCGTAAGCCATAATCCTTTAACTTAACATTGCAATTGTTCCTTACTTACAGAACAATCCTTAACGCTCTTATCACATAACAAAGATGCCAGTAGTAGTAGTGTAGCTGATGTTCCGGCATCACGTGCAGTTGACGGGAATACTGCCAATGGAAACCTGAACCTTTGCACCCGTACAAGTAAGTCTAACAAAACTTGAAACAGGCTTACGCTTTAGATGTGATTTTCATTTCATTTCTATGCATTTTTGCTACGATAGCAGCTTAAGAAATTATCATATCTCTCCATTGGCTAGTTATCAAACGTTGAGTGTCTATTTATCCTTCGTTCCGCAGAATCCAAGGAGCCAACGAAGATACCGCAATGCTTAACGGTCACGTCATATCTGTCAATATGCAAAAGACCTTAACTAATGGACTTTATTTCGAACGTGAATGACCGTTACTGCACACGTGTTTGTAAACTGCCATAATATTTCGAAAGTACTTGCCACACTTAAGCCCATGATATACTACTAGTCGCAGCGAGCGATTGGCGTGCGCAGTGCCCGATTTTGACCCAAGATCAAGTGTTACGCATGCTCAGGAGCAGAATTCGCTCGCTGCGACTGGAAGTATATCAAGGGCATTATAAACTAAGTTCACTCCTTAGGTATTGCGTATTTCCTAGCCAAACTCTCAGAGATTGTTTTGTCAAAAAGATCGATAAAAATGACATGCAGAAATACTTGTCGATTTTATTTTTTTTTCCACATACCTTTGCGATAAATGTTCATACATCTCAGCCCAAAAATATATTGTCATATTGATCAAATACGTGTGTGAAGAACAACATAATCCTAATATTTTGCCAAATCGGGAATTGTACCCTGTCCAAAAAAAGCGCGCCAGCTGTGCGATCAGTGGCTGCAGTAGTCAACGAAAAGGCACAGTACCCAATTTGAAGCTCGTATGGCACGCTTAGCATGTAAATCTTGTACGTGTGCTCATGTGATCTCTAGTTACAAGGACGGTCAGTATCAAACTCCACCTCCCGGTAATTGTTAGAAATACCTTGGTTCACTTTAAATATTCAAACAACCCAGCCCAATAAAATATTGCGGTGCCGTTTAGCTACGGTGAACGCTAATTTCTGATGATCGGCATCGAATATTGTACATCACGTCAAACGTTAAAATATCTCGGCGCTCGTGGGAGTACAAGAGCCCTTCTTGCCTAAAATAATTTATTTTGACAAAGAAAGTAGTATACTTCTTTTCATTTATTTAATGACTCTTTTGTAATCTTTGCTACTTAATCCGATGTGTAGATTAAAGCATTAGCACTCCGCATCCTTGTTTAAAGGAGGATGGCCCGATCTAAGGATATGACGTTTTTCATCGTGATAGATTGGCCTTCACTCCAAAATCCCATCTGTAAAGTTTCGCGCCGATATTTCAATCCGTTTTGATGCGAGAGCTAAAAAACGTGATTTTGTAAGCCCCATAGAGTACTGTGTAAATTTGATATTGGTCGACCAAAATGGGGCATATTTTCGCTCATAACTTCCAAACCAAACGTATTTTGCCTCTAAGATTTCACAGGGTAAATGAGAAATAGTAGCTTTCTTCTGATACCAAAATGTTGACCACTTCCGGTAAAATCTGGGGCTTCTGAATTTGTCATGCACGAAAACATATAATTAGACACAAATCTTTAAAATCGGTTTATATTAACAATTTGACCTTGACTGAAAGTGCTTTGACCTTTGGACATTTTGGCCATAGCGTCCTCATTTGAAGTCGAAATCTATAACAAACTTTACATTTTTAGATTCAATCGCGACAGTTCTCAATTTTTAGCCCGTGTTAACTTTGTTTGCCCCTTCCCCAAAATGCCGGAACATTGAAGCGGCAAGCCAAGTCAAAAACCTTCAACGTCGATCAGTGAACCCCAATATGCCTTCAAATCTTTGTCTCCAGAGTTTGGTCACGGGATCTACAGGCTGGTCTTCTACTAAATGTCCCTTCAAGTGGGTATTTCGCAATTTACACCATTATTAGGCTCTGTAATTGATCAGAATTCCGCGTGTGGAAAATGTAACAATCCCTTTAACTTGTGTATGCATTTTTTCTCTCTGAGGCGAGGAGATCAATCCATGGTGGAGAGTTGATTTAGGTATGGTGTACGACGTTGGCCTTGTTGAGATTATAAACCCATCTGCAGCAAACCTAGACACTGCCACTGGAAGTTGGTATTTTTGTTTGAAAATAAAAAAAAATTACGGGTGTTTCCTGTAGGTGACCCCTCTGACCCACTTTTTTGACACACTTATGGAATCGGAAAAAACCTTCACGGAAAAAAACAACATTTATTCCGTTAAGGTTTTCCGAATTCATAAGTATGTCAAAAGAAAAAGCTGTTTCAGAGGGTCAACTACGGAAACATCCGTTTTATACCTTGAAGTAAGTATTTCGGATTTATAACAATTATTTCTGTGGGCAAAAATAGATACACCGGCATTGTATAACATCAATTGTACCCCACGATATGAATATCAACCGTTATTCCATGTACCCAAAGAGCGCTTATGGATACGCTGCATAACATCGAGCAAGTGAGTTAACGTATAAGCAAAGCTTATTTTTAAAGTTTGTATATGATTGTATATGTGATTAACGGACGAGATCCACATGACTGAACACCGTGGCGGCCTACATTAAGGAGGGGTCATTATTTACGCAGGGGGTGGGGATTTGAGGGGGGAACCCGAAACATTTTGTAAGAGAGAGGGAGAACGTGAAATTTGTCTATCAACGAGAGAGAGGGGAACATAAACCTTTAAATGGGTAAATCAAGGCATGATCAAGTGGGAAGTGTGAAATTTTTGAAGGGAAGCGAGGGCACACCATTACGTGTAGTCTTGACACACAGCGCCGCCCATTATTGAATCTTGACAAAACTTGGCAAATCTTCACTGCCATAGGGAGTTTATCAACCACATAATTATCGGCTGGGCGTACGGCGGTCCGGAATACGTATATCCTGTTATAAAAGTGAAAAGCGTAAATGAAACCAGGCGTTTGGAAAATTCTCAAGACGAAATAATACCGAAAGGCATTTGTGGGAGAAAAGGGATGCGGCCAGTAGCGACTGCGTGGTCACTTTCCATGTTTGCGAGCACAGAAGTACCCGACACACACGTTCAATTTTTCTCCTAGGTTCTATAGGTTCCAGACCCAACTTCGATACATAGGCCTATTGAAAAAACCCAAAACATAGTAAATGGACCCTCTGATGCATAAATATTCTATAGAACACCTTCGTATTCCGGAGATATTTGAGATTTAGTTTAATTTTCATGGGCATCGCTATGACGGACTGATAACGTTACACTCTCGCGCGGTACTAATTCAGATATCTTTTGCAGTCTGTGACACAGATGGTAGGCTGAGGGTTGGGGGAAACTCTGTTCAGATTCGGATTTGTGTACATTGCGGTACACTGAGATTTGTGCAAAATACTTGCCTATCGTAGTAACCGATTTACGCACCAAATATTCCTAACTAAATTGTCTAGTAGCTGACTAGTTATAATAGAGGTTTACTTTTGGAAAAAGACGAAAACACGTGAAAAATACGATCCATACAAGCAAATGTCTTCCTTTCAGCTGGCCTCAATTCTCGATTGCTGCTATCAAGTCATGCCACACGGCCAGGCTACAAAAACTAGTGAGCTAAGTGGTTTTTTTTGTCAGGAACCCATTCTAACATCAGATCGACCACCTGAATCGTTGATTTCGCGATATCAAGGTACGCGAAACCGTTTTTTCATTCCTTGGTTCAAGTAATCGCAGAATCCTTAACCCAGCGCTGCCTGATAGCGGAGTCAAAAGACGTAGGGCATGTCTAAGACTAGCCGGCCCAATTAGCGATGCGGAGGAAACGTATATAGAGGGCGCTGTGCGACAGCAGTACAGATCCTAGGGAGCGTAAATGGGTGAGTTGTGAGGGGGGAGAAGCAAAAAATTTTTAGCTGAAAAAAGTTGAAATCCTCCATTCCCTCCCTGGCATAAATAAGGGACGCTTCCTAAAGCGCCCAAAATCCGCGGTTGTGGTTGCCGGCAGATGTGTGTGTTTCGTAATCATTTGAGCCAGGGAATTGGTTTTGCCGCTCCTACTCGTCTCGCAGGTTTTCCCGGCACTTAGGTTTCGCTCTGCGTCTAAAATCGGACGTATCCCATAAAATCTTTCCCCGCTGTTCTGGGGGCGTCCCTTTAATTTAAAGCAGGATATAGCAATATTGGGTTCCGCCTGGCAAATGCCGAATGTTATTAAAAATTATAAAAAAAAAAAATAAATACATTTGATTCATTTGGATGAGATGCTATTGAACGGGGTTGGCCACTTCGTCTTTAGGAAGAGAGAGGACAATATAGGAAACTCATTCGTTTGTCCCCTTCGAGAGTCTGTTACTGTGTTGTTCCAGCTGGAGAGCGACAAGAACGTATAAAAAAGGGTCTAATTGGGAAGCCTAAAATAAACCCAGGATAGAAATGTTAGACTTAGGATTAGTGTTACAGTGCGAACATGTGAGTGTAAGTATGCAATCCTGCAGTGTTGACTCGAAATTTGTTTATGCAGATGCTGAGTGTAATACATTTTACCAACCTGAGAGGGAGGGGGAAATAACTTGTATATGGGGTATACATATCATTATGATATACCCATTTCGAGGTATATCATATTACGAATATTAATACATATTGGTTGTTTTGAAGACGTTGTTCTCGTTTAAGCAAAACACTACAAACAGGGAATGACATCTGTTGTTAAACAGAAATGCCCACCATAAACACCTGAATAAAATCAGTTGTTGGTAACGTTTTACTCAAAATGCCAGGATGCATGTTCCGTCGCGTCTACTACAGGCTTGCTGTAACGAGCGATTTCGAAAAACCGGACAAGAGAGATTAGATTTGACTAGCGCCCTCTTACTGATTCGGTGGGCACTACGCTCTTCGTTCGAAGTTGTTATTCATCCCATGAAGTACCAGGCCTTAATGATTTACATAAAAAAAAATCTTTCTTGCCCCACGGGAGAAATACCACAGTGAATTAGGCCCCCTGTGTTATTCGAGCATGTCTAGAATCCAAAATGGATGTTATACAGTTGGGTAATAAAAAACCCTACATTCAGGAAGATTTTTTATTTCAAAGGTTTAAATCGTAATTTTGATTGAATGTTTGCTGTGTTACCATGGATAAACAGGGGCTATCAGAAGATTTTATTTGGTGTGTCTTTCGGAACTTTGGGTTCAGGAACTATTTTGCGGAGAGGACCTAAACTTTCTTGTTTGGCACGATTTTAGCCATAACAATGCGGACAGAGATTGACACCGACGTTTTATACCATAGCACATTATAGCAAGGACAATTCACACATGCAAGTTCAGATGTTATCGATTTCTTCTCGACAAACATATCAGTTTGATAATTAAAACGATCTAGTGTACACATAATTAAAGTAAAATATCTTCAACAAAATTAAATACCATTCTGTTCAAATCATGACGAGTACAGTTGTTGAAAATCACTCCATAAGTCAATGTCGCAGTTCTAAACACCAGTTGAAACTGCTAGAGATTTGTGTTTTACATCCATAAGGTAATTATTTTGACACAAAATACAGTCAACTCAGCGTCACATAAATTGCGGGAGAACTAAAGCTGAAAGTTTCTGTCAATTTAAATGGAATTAAACTTAAAATGTAATATCGCACTTTTTTTCAAGCGGAATACAAACCTTGAGTGGTTTCACTTTGGCTCCCAAGTTTTCGTTTGTGCTTTAAAACCATGAATCTTGCTGAACGAAGTAACTGTGCAGCTGTGGTCTTACACCAGCATCTTGACTTTCTGATTTGGAAATGAACATGTTTACTCAGCAGTTTCTTTGTAATCTCCGGGATATTATTTTCTATAATCTATGCTGAAAATTCAAACTTTAAAAAAAAAATAACAATAATTGGGGTTTTATGTTTTACTTAAATCACTGATGGAGAACATGTTGCTCTATGTAAACAATGGCATCCTTGTTTGGCTAAAATCGGCCAAACCAAACATGATTTTTAAGTTATCTCAGCAAATAGGCTAACTTCTTCCTCCAAAGGTCAAATAAAACCAATAAAAAAAATAAACGTTTTTTGAAAGCCTGTACCCCTCTTTATAACCAATGCAAACATTTGAGCAAAAATAATTCGTAAACCTATTTTAATTAATTTTTATTCTGAAGTAGGTTTTTGTTTTTGAATCACATGTATAAATGGATAGCTAGCCTTTCACCAGATGTCAGGAATATTGCGAAAGAGACAGGTGTTGAATCATTGGAAATTTGTATTACATGTGTAGAAGCTGCATAGAATTGGCAACATTTCCCAAAATGTGCAATCGTAATAGGAGAGCAGTGCGAATCGCCCCAAAGTGGCTTAGTTTAGGAGTTTAATAGTCCCACCCTACTTACACCTACATCATACATCAATGAAAGCTTATTATGTTACTTTCAGATTAGCATGATGTGAAATTGCCAATGTGGGCCGAAGGTGGTTTGGGGGGCATTTTAGCCAAAAAATTTACTTTTTGGGCAAAAAATTGATTTTTGAGATATTGGTATTTTTGACATTTATATTACATGCCCCATCGATGTAAAATAGGTTTCGAACATATGTTGGCGTCCCAGAAGCCCACAATTAGCTTCTAAAGTTTGTAACATATACAGTACGTATAGGCGATATTGGGTGAATATAGGCGGTTTTTCTCAAATTCATGTTTTAAAAACCTGAAAAAATCAGTTAAAACTCTTTCGCTAAAGCATGCACAACATGCATATTTTTCTTCACATATGACGCTTGAAATATATTAAGATATCATTGGCATTCAGATTGGGTATGAGTGGAACTGACAATGTGGGCCAAAGGTGGTTTGGGTTTCATTTTAGCTCAACATACATTTTTGGGCAAAAAATATATTTTTGAGATATTGGTATTTTTGCCATTCCATAGTACATGCCCCATCTATGTAATAGTTTCAAAACAATATTGCATCACAGAAGCTTACAATAAGCTTCTAAAATTTGTAAAAATACAAGTGAAGTATATGGCGATATTGGGTGCAAACTACTACGTTTTTCTCAAAATTCCATGTGTCGTAAAACCTGAATAATAGTTGAACTTTTAGTAAGCATTCAAAATGTTGTGTTTATGCATCTAAATTGAGCTAAAACATAATTGAACTACAATTGGCATTAAGAGTAGGTATGATGTGGAAAATAGCCAATATAGCCAAAGCAATTTGTGGTTTTAGTAAAAACATACCTTTTTGCGTAAAAAAAATTGATTTTTTGAGATATTGATATTTTTGACATCTACATAACGTGCCCCATCTATTTAAGTAGGTTTCAGAACTATGTTGTGTCCCAGAAGCTCCACAATAAAAAAAACTTCTAAAGTTTACAAAATATACCAGTAAGTATAGGCGATATTGAGTGAAAATATACGTTTTTCTTCAAACTTGAGGTTTCTACAGTTGGATAATACGTAAACTTTAGCTACCACTTTCAAAAACATCCATGTTTTATGCTCTAAATTTAGTGAACAATACTTGAAATACTATTGGCATTCAATTTAGGTATTATGTTGACACGTCAAATTGGGCCAATTTAGTCAAAAAACATGGGTTCTGGGGCACAAATATGATTTGGTGCGATAATGGATCTAGTAAGTAGGATTTTTGAACTCTGTCATACCTCCCAGCTTTAAAAAAGCCCCATGTAACTGGGGAAAGGTGGTAAATCGCAATCAGTCTAGAAAAGGCTAAAAGATAAATTGTATTGAAGAAATTAACCGTGATTCTTTGAATTTTATTGCAGATTTTTGGCAGATGATCTTGTGAAATGTCTATTTCAATTCTCGGCAAATTCCTCAATAAGATTGTTTTTTTTTTATAAATTTATCAGACCTTAATCACTTATCAAACCCTATGTGATTTAAGAAATCTGGGCAATTTTACAAATTCTTATGCGATTGATGTAGTTGTTGCGATTTTATGGACCCTGTATGCATGTAACAGGATTTGTGTGCGATTTAAAACAAAATTTAGCGATTTAACAGACATTAAGTGATTTAACAGAATCTTGTGCGATTTAAAAAAAAAAAAAAAAAAAAAAAAAAAAAAAATCATTGGCGAGTTACCAATGTGATTGCAGTTTGATTGAATTTTGTGATTTAGCAGAATAAAGTGTGATTTTTACGGCATCTTATAAAATCTTGTGCGAGTTTTGCAAAATTTGTATTGCTTTTGCAAAATGGACAATTTACGTTTAAAAATTTGGTCATTTATTGGCTCTTTCCCACTTTACATCCAGATTAGACACTTCACTTGAATCACTGAATGGCTGGAACAAGTATAATATTGTAACAACTTGAATCAAAACATTGTGGAGTAAAAGGTTATAGTTACCTTACTGGTCAGTTGTTGTTGTTTCTTGGCAGTACTGTACTTTGTGCCTGAGGATTTCACTATGAATTATTTGCACATATTCATGGCCGCGCCGGTTTGGCTGCAAAAATAATATGCACGTCTTCTATAAAACTTAAAAAAGGGCACTCTATTATTCAAAGTATCTAATGCATGTTGGAGACCGGGATGGACAGTATGAGTGTTAACTTTGGTAACTAACACCCTGGGCCCATTAAACAGGATTATTTTAGGGGGCGGATGGTTTCAAAAGGGGGCTTCACCCAAAATTACCTCCCTCAAAAGGGCGAGGGAGGGGGAATTTTGCAAAAAGTGGGACTTTTTTTACCAAAATTTGAACCCCTTGGGGGAAAATACTAAATATTAATGATTGGGGCAAAACAAACCTCATATTCTCGCTCCGCTAGAAAAAATCTGTTTTTTACTTTTTGAGCACTTTTAGGGTTTTGTCCGTTTCATATTGTCTTTTCTTCATATTTTCCGTACTATGCTTTTGTATAGTTGTCTTTTCCAAGATTAAATTTTGTTTGGAAAAATTCCTCATCATGTTGGGCATGCTTGCCAATCACCTTTTACTAAGTTAAGAAAACTGTCATTTACTAATGATTACATGAGAAAAGGAGCATCCTTTTCATGCCCAAGATTCTCAGAGAAAGGGTTATGTAAATCTTGTCTCTTTAAATGAGTTCGAAGAGAATTAATTTCATACTGAACTGCACCTTTAGGAAGATCTTCATTCAAATTAAAAATGAGATGTTAATTTTTGTCGAGACTTTTGTGGCATTGGTGTTATGTCCGCTTAATGGGGCATTTTCTTTTTCTGGAATATCCAGTTTAAAACCTGGCATATTGTCATTATAATGCATAGACTCCATCGATATAATGCGTTAGGAAACCATAATCAAGACGCCAATACATAAAAATGCCATCAAAATTTCATTTATTTTGACTTATAACAAATTTTCCAAAAATGCCTCAGAGATAGAAGAGATAGACAATGTTCATAAAAATAAAAGCGCTCCCAAATCGATATTGAACTAATAATTGACAGTCAAATATGGTTTGCAAACGGTTGGACTAACCATTGGCCCGTATGAACCAAACTAAACTTACACAGTTTGTATACACATTTTAGTTATTCATGTATATAAATAATCAGGAATGTTACTATTTTCTCGCACTAATTCTTTATTACTTCTTTCCTCCATTCCCTTTAATCTCTCCCACTCTCCCTCTTTCCTTTTCCCCCTCTTCGCTCTTCTCTATCCCCTCTTTTCTTCGCGCCGCCACTCCTTTTTCCTTCTCTTTTATTCGTCTTTTTCTGGCCCTATTTCTCTTTCTTCTCTTTTCCTTCCTTCTTTTCACCCACATCATACCTTTCCCCTCTCTCTCCTCTTCGCGAAACCAGCTTGAACACGCGTCATCTTTCTCCCCCCTTTTTCGCCCTCCCACCCTCTTACCCCCTCTTCCCGTGTCCTCCCCTACTCCCCTACCCCCCATTTCCCCCTTCCACCTCTTCTCCTTGATTTCCTCGCATCCCTGTCCCCCTACGCTTTTATCCCATTTACTATCTCATCCCCATTCCCCGTTTATCTTACACTGTCTCCCACCCCTTTTTTTATCTTCTTCTCACTACAACTTTCGGCCTTCCCTCTCCCCCGTCCACCCATAGCCCCACTCTCTCTCCTCTCTCTTTTTCCTCGTTTCCCTTCCTGTTTCGCTATTTTATTATCCCCGCTGTTTGTTACTCATGCAGTCCTTTCCTCCTCATCCCTCACTTTTTTCTTCCCTCTACCAAATCCTCGTTAGCTCTTCCCCTCGCCCCCTCCTACCCAGCTTCTGCCCTAACCCTCCATTTAGACCTTTCCTCCCCCTTCACTCCCCCCCCGTATATGCTCTCTTTTCCTCTCCCGTCCCATTTTTTGTCTCCGTCTTTTTCCCACGCTCCCACTTCCTGCTCTGTTTTTATGATTCTCGTCCCCCATAATCCCTGTATTCCGTTATTTTTCCGCTCTATCACTCCACTCTATCCTCCCTTCTTCCATCCTCTGACTCTTTTTGTTTTCTTTTTTCTCTTCCTCCCCCTTCCGCTCTCGTTCCTCTTCTAAGCGTTAGTCCGTTTCTCACCATTTCCCTATTCTCTTTTTCTTTTTTTTTTTAAAAAAAAAAAAAAAAAACATCGTATAAAAAATCCCATCTCTACCAATCTTAACAAAAAGGTTTCACATACCATGCGTCCCAGGAAGGGGGGTTATGTCCATTGACAGGGGATATCGTGCAAATGAAAAAAACTCAAAGAAACATGTAAAACAGGGTATTTTTTCAAGATTGTGCACGATACACCACGTTTTGTATCGTATTCGGTAATTATTTATGTGCAAGTAGTAAGCTATTCAGTACATCATACGCAGAAACCCCACATTTCATAAAAAGCAATGTACCAGAACTAATTTATGCATTTGTCAATATTGCCATTATGTTAGCGGGGTAGAATTTACACTTGCCTAATATGGATCCATTTTGAAACGGGAACTATGTTTTATTTTCAAGTAGCTTTCATAAACATGATTTGGGGAAAAACACATAAGCTTTACAGTAATATCAACATATCACTTACTTTGTATGTTCCCCTCTTTTCTCTTTCTTTTTCTTCCCTTCGCGTACTCTTAAATAAGCTTATTGGAAGTGCTAAGGCATGATATAGTTTAAAATTGGATTAAATTAAGAAAAGGAATGTTCCATTATCTCACCAAAATCGAGCTTTTTGACTAAATGGCCCAAAATACTGAATGGTATTGCAAGTATTTATAGATAAAGTTCGAACATAAAACATGAATGTTTTGACATGCTTATGCGAAATTAGCTCTTTATTTCAGGTGCTTGGAATATAAATTTGAGAAAACTGCACATTTTCGCTCAATATTTTCACTGTTATACTACTATATATTTTGGCATTTAGAAGCCTTTTGTGAGATTGGGAACAATATAGTTCTGAAACCTACTTACATAGATGGGGCTATATAAATAGGTCCAAATACCAATATATTCAAAAAATAATTTTACCCCAAAATGTATGTTTTTGACGGCTAACAATTCTGACCCCAACCAATCCCCTTTGGCTCATGATTGGCAGTCTCAACACATCATACTAATGTGAATGCGAATGGTAGCTCAAGTATTTCTAGCTCAATTTAGAACCATACAACACAGACGTCTTCAATGCTAAGCTAAATGTTAACTCGTATGTTTTTCAGGTGTTTAGAAAACATGTCAATTTGAGAAAACGTGTATTTTCAGCATATCAGCTAAATTACTGATTATTTGTAAACTTTGGTAAGCTTATTGTGCGCGTTTGGGACACAATATAGTTCTGGAACCTTCTTACGATAGATGGGGCATGTTATATAGATGTCAAAAATATCAATATCTCAAAAATCATTTTTTTACCCAAAAAGGTATGTTTTTGACTAAAATGACCCAAAAAATCACCTTTTGCTCATATTGGTAGTACCAAATCATACCTAATCCGAAGGCCAATGGTAGATCAATGTTATTGTCGCATTCCAAGTTTAGAGCAGGTATAAACCAGACGTTTTGAGGCTAAGCTAAACGTTACCTCTTTTTCAAAGGTGTTAGCCACATGAACTTGTTTTTGCGAACATACTGTAATTTTTTCCCCTTATCGCGATAACTTCACTGTATTTTTGTAACACTTTAGAAGCTTAGTGTGCGCTTTTGGGACACAATATAATCCTGAAACTACTTACCTAGTTGGGGCATGTTATATAGATGTCAAAAATACCAACTATCTCAAAAATCCAGTTTTGCTTTGTGCCCAATAAATGTAGTTTTTGGCCCTATAAATGCCTCAAAAACCAACCTTCGGCCACATGGCCAATTCCACCATCCATGCCTAATCTAAAAGTAGACTTAATAAGCTTTCCATTAAATGTATGATGTAGGTGTAGAGTAGGGTGGGACTAAATGTAATTTTAAGTGTTAATTGTTTTTTTTTTTTATTTTTTAAAATCGACTAAATTGTTGGATGGTGCTCTTTCGCCTATAAGACATAGGTGTAGCAAATAAACATTCTATTATTGAATGGCTACTTTCCCGCGTCAAAATCGGAATTATGAGTGAAAGTTCAGAGGATTTACTGCATCGTTCCGCGGACAATTGTTTTCTCTTTGGCCTTTGATCGCTTTACAGCTTTGGAACATAGTTAATATTTCGAACTTAATTCCTTCTAATCATCTTTCAAAATGTTATTCCTTAAGCCGACCATTTTTTTATGCAAAGCCTGAGGTAACCTTTATTCTCGTACCATATTTGACTTTGCATTGGTTGTAATATTAAACTTGTGGCGTTTACATTATGCATAGATTCAAACCTTCGAAATTTTGAATGTTACTGCATGCCACCCTGTTGAAGAAGCCCCGATCGGGAAATGTATTACACAATGCACGCTAGATAATAGTGTTCATTAATTATGTCTGTAGCCCGAGTCCCAGGCCCCTCATATAAATCTATGAAAACATTGCGGATATAAAGTCATACGTTTTCAAGGAACTGCAAGGATTTAGCGGATCCGTGAACGAAAATATCACATATCTTCAACGGCGAAGTTTTCATAGTGCATTTCTTGTGCAGTAACCGTGCAAGTGGACTGAAATTACTGATCTTTTGTTGAGCAATAAACGATTGCTAAATTGAAGTTTAATGTTTGCTGTACGTGTTTTGTTGTGAGATGCAATGATTACATCAACCTCTTTTGTCCATGTCAAACTGTGTCATGACATGAGGCGTGTCGAGCAGTTTACGATAATAACTCCATGGTCTTATCATATGAATACGCTTTTCACGTCTGTCATGTCTGTAGAAGAATCCAAGAGGATCTTCTTTGTGCCAGAATTTCTAGAACAAAGGAAAAGCAGAACACTTATCCAAATCAAAGCGAGGTTCTTTGTCCTGGGTTGTAGCACGCCCGCACCGAGGCAATTAACCGAAGCGAAAAGGTTTGGTTTGTCAGGGGCCCGTGCTTATCAAAAATGACACCACATTTTTTTACAGTATTACCAAAGCCATTGAACAGTGTATAGTAGTTAGGTTCTCAAGAGTATTAGTAGGCCAATTCCTGGACTTTGGTGATAAAGAAAATTAATGTATCTATCAGCTTCAAACAAAACTTCATATACCCTTGCCAGATTTTAGTCAAATCAATGAATTCATTATGTTTTAATCTTTAGAATGATAAATGTATGACTCGGTGTCCCAATGTATGATCAATGACCCACTTAAATAAGTCGTGAGGGCACCACTCACACGAACCCCACTAACACCCTCACTCAAACCCCCACACACCCATCGCACCTCCCCCCCCCCCAATTCAGAAAAAAACCGTTCTCTAATGAACTTCGTGGGTGGTTCATAAGGTGAACCTTTCGGGACATACTTTTCTGACGCCCTATGACTCGGAAAACCTTAACGGAATAAACAATAAAACAACGTGGGATTTATTCCGTTCAAGGTCCGTTAAGTTTACCGATTCATAGGGTGTCAGAAAAGTCATGTCAGAAAGGGTGTCACCTTTATGAATCCACCCTCTAATAATGTTTTAATTTATGCCAATAGGAATCGAAATAGGCTGAGGCCTATTCCGCTAGTGCTTTATACCCACTTAGATGATGAAGGTGTGCTAACCATAATCACTATGACATCGGTTTGCGAATTAATTACTACACGGTCGTGTCGTTTGAAACATATAGTACTTATATGACATTATCGTCTACTTGCTTGCGTTTAACCCAGTCCGAAATTTTGCTAACTGCTAACTAAGTGGTTTACTCTAGTAGATGTAAGGTAGTTGTTAAGAGTATGGTATTGTGTTCTCTATGATGATGAGAGCATGAGCACTTGGCACCTACACCACCATCACGTACCGTGGGAAACAAACTTGCGGTTTTGATGGTAGACGCAATAATGCATGTTGCAAGCCCTATTCAATAATATTTGGCTATAAAGTGTCGGACCACTAAAACGCGGTTTTTTGTTTATATCTTGGATGAACCACTGGATTCGAGGGCTCAAATTTCAGGACGACATGAGAAAACACGGCCTTCATCTGATATCAATATCGTTACTACTTCCGGGGAAATCAGGGGGGTTCCCAAAGACGATCGGACACGAACTCTGTAGGCTTGGGCCCGAACAGACTGTTATAGTTTAGGATTTTTATTCCTGCCAGTTCATTTAAAGTTTTGGGGCGTGTCGACGAGTCATTTGTCTTGAAAGGTGTAATGATTGACCCGAAAACAGCTACAATTAGAAATTCGATGTCACGATACCGGATAGAGATTTAAGGCCATAATTTAAAAAATGTCCCTTTTCCGAAGAAAATACTGACAACCAGGCAATGCACTGAATAATTCTCAAACACCAAAGTCTTGAACAAACTATGAAGCATTCAGCATAAGAAAAAAATGACAGAATTAAGGTAATTATTACTCACCAAAGTTCCTTTTACGTCAATAAGGAATATCAAAATGTGAGTCGTTTACGATTTATCGTCTTGTCCCAGAAATAATGCATGTTATCTTGGTCCAATCATTTAAGTATTTTAGGGTTTTGGTCACTCATAAACAAACTAACAATATGTTATGTGGCCTAATCTATCTTCACCCACCCGCCTCGATGTTCATGGACACTTTATCCGTCTTTGATTGGATCACCAAACAAAGGAATCCGATAGCGTGCCTCAGACTTTACAACAATCTCTTAGCCAATTGATCCTGGCATGACGTATTTACCTTACGGACATCGTACTATATTGGTGCGACCGACATTGGCGTGAGGCTTCTGTGGTGACCATGAGACCGTGGTGGGTAGGATTATGCGAAGAGCGCAGGCGCACAGCAGATAACGTGGGAGCAGGAAGAGAAACAGGCAGGAACGGAGGACGCGGGGTGGGGGGAAACTTCTACCGCTCCTTAGTCCGACATTTCCCCCCTCCTGCCGCACTCCCTCCTTTTCCCCTCTCCCACCTTGTCCTCCTTTTGCTTCCCCCTCTTCTACCTCCTCCCGGCCCCCTCCTCCTCTAATTTTCTCCTTTTCTTCTTCTCCTACTCCTTTTCTCCGCTGCCCTACCTCTAGAGCTCCTCCTTATTTTTTTGTTTCTCTCTCGCATCTCCATCGTTTCCCTTATACCCCTTCCTTTTCTCCATCCTATCCTATCTCCCTCCACTCCCCTAATTACCCCTCTACTAGCTCCCTCCTCCCTTTCTCTTTCTTTTCGTAATTTTTCCCCTTCTCCCCTTTTCCACCCGGTTGGGCGTCCATGTGGGGTTGGTCTACACCTCTCTTTGCCCCTTCGACCCCCACTCCCCCCTTTTCTTCTTAACTTTTTTTCTTACTCACGTTCCTCCGGCCCTCCCATTATTTTCTCACCAAACCCTCACTTTCCTCCTATCCGTCTTTAGTGCCTTCTTCCTGCCCCTTTCTTTCCCCCTTTACTTTCTACCTCCCCACCACATCAACCTTTGCCCCTCTATTGCGGCACAGTCCCGCATCCCCCTCATTCTCGCCCCCTTCAACACCCAATTTTATTCCTCCCATTAATCACCCCCCAGTTCCCCCCTCTCACTTACTCCCCTCCCCTTCTTTCTTTCTTCCATCTACACGTCACTCCCCGCATCATTCTCCTCCCCCTTTTTCTCACTCTATATTCCCTCTCACCTCCCCCCCCTCCTTAATTCCCTACCTTCCCATCCGCTACATGTCAGCTATTCATCCCTGGTTCACTTCTCCGTTATCTTCCATCTATGTCTATTTTCACCCCGCCTCTTCTACTTGCCTGAGGCTTATGCCTTTCTTCTCCTCCTCGCTTTACTTTTCCTCCACCCCTTCAACTTTTTTATCCTCTCCTTTTACTATCTTTTCCACTTCCCCTTCGAGCTTCTCTCCTCATTTTTCCTCTCCCGTATTTCTCCTTCCTAATTCCTCCTTCTCTCTTCTCTTTCCGCCTCTTCTCTCTGTTACTAATTATCCTTGTTTCCACCTCCCTCAACTCTCCCCACTCCCCCTAGTGTCTTATCCCTTCATCCCCTTCTTCCTCATTTTTTCTCCTTTCTTCCCCTCCTTCCCCCCTTCTACCGCTCTCTTCGTTTTCCCCCACCTCTTATACTCTTCTCACTGCCCTTCCCTAAACTCTCTTCTTTTGCTTGTCCCCTCTTCCCCCTGTTCTATCAGGCTCGCGTTTTTGTCTCTTTCTATCTCCCCCCCCGTTCCTCTTTTTTCTCACCTACATGTGTGGGCTTTTCTGTTCCAACGCCTCCATCTCATTCATCACCTATTCCTTGCCTTCATATCTTTATTTTATACTATTTACTTACCTCCCTCCCCCCCCCTCCCTTTTCTTGATACAAAAAATGTCATGTAAAATGGGTTAAGCATCTATTCTGTTGAACAAAAGTTGAGGGCATTCAGGTGTTAATTACGTACTTTTTAGGTTTTGACTCAACACAATCACCCTCCCAACATGATTCGTACCATAGACAATATGCGCTCACTGACAGGAATAAACAAACAGTCAGGACTATGAGGTTAGAAGTACAAAGCCAGAGAACAGTTTGGTAAGTAACGAGCGATTTGGCGTCACATTACACTCGTGAAACAGCTACGTCTCTTCTGCAAAATAGTAAGAGGGGCGATAGTGAAATTATTTCTCTTTTGTCGTTTTTTAACTCGCTCGCCTACAAGCCTGCATGCTAGTAGGCGCGATTTGATGGAGAGCTGTCATCATCGAACATTGACTGTTGTGCTTTGTCTCTACAGCAAAATTTAAACTCGAAGGAGCAGTAATTTTCGTTAGGAGCATGCGAAGACCTGCAAAATCTGCAGGGTTGATCTGCCTTCCTTAAAAAAAGAGGCCGTCACGGGGTGGCCCAATTTAAGATAAATGTCCAACAAATTCTTTAGGCCAATTCGTTACATCACTATTTTACACAGGTACTACGAAACAAGTAGCACTTTGTGAAGTCAAGGTATACGGCCGAAAAGGGAGTTCCAAAGTCTACCATTAGGATGTTGCTTTCTTTGAAGCTATAAAGGGTGAAATACTAATAGGCGCGGAGCCCGATTTTACACAAGCGGGATGTGTTGTAGAGTTCAATGTAATTTAATGGGAAGGGGTAGAGGGAGGGCATAATCAGTAGGTAGAACCTGGATAGGAAGAGGGTAAAAGAGGCATGGAGGCCGTTCCGTGCCCATGCTTCTTTTATTCTTCTGGGATTACCACCATATGGGAAAACTAAGTCTTACATTTACATTGACGAAACAAAAGCAGAAAAGCAGACCTATTGAATGTATAAAAATGTAGATATCAGTTTTTACAGGATGTTTTTTCGTAAGGGTTAGAGTAAGATAGTAACCCATAACAACTTAATTGAGAAAAGCGGTTATAGTAGGATTTTTTATTCCTGTCGGTTCATTAAAAGTTTTTGGGGCGTGTCGACGATTCCATTTGTTCTGAAAGGTTGTATGATTTACCCAAACAGTACAATAGAAATTCGATGTCACGATACCGGATAAGATTAAGGCCATAATTTAAAAATGTCCCTTTTCTCACGAAGAAATACTACAAGGCAAATGCCTGAATAAATTCCAAACGCCAAACTTGAACAAATTCCTGAAGCATTCATCAATAAAAATGGACAGGATAGTAATTATTACTCTCACCCAAGTTCTTTTACGTCACTAAGGCCTAAAAAAAAATCAGAAATTTGATACGTTTACATTTAGTCGTCTTGTCCCAGAATAATATTTTGACAGCTGGCCAATCATTTCAGTATTTTAGAGTTTTGGTCACTCATAACAACTAACAATATTTATGTGGCCTAATCCTCACTTCACCCAGCTCGATGTTCATGACCTTAATCCGTTCCTTTGATTGACAACCAAACAAGGAATCGATAGCGTGCCTCAGACTTTACAAACCATCTATTCAATTGATCAGCATGAAGCCTTTATTACATATCGATACAACAAAGTTCATGTAAAATCGGTTACAGCATCAATTCTGTTTGAACAAATTTGTTTGCATTTCAGGTGTTAATACGTCTTTTTAGTTTTTGATCTCAACACATCTCCTCCAAATGAGTTCGTACCATAGACAATATGCGCTCACTGACAGGAATAAAAAATCAGACTATAGGTTAGAGTACAAAGCCGGAGAACCAGTTTGGTAAGTAACGAGCGATTTGGCGTCACATTACACTCGTGAAACAGCTACGTCTCTTCTGCAGGATGTAGTAAGAGGGCGATAGTGAAATATTTCTCTTTTGGGTCCGTTTTTTTAACATCTCCGCCTACAAGCAATGCTGCTAGTAGGCGCGATTTTTGACTGTAGAATTGCTTTTCATCAGCGAAAATTGACTTGTTTTTGCTTTGTTCCTCTACATCAGATTATAACTCGAAGGAGCAGTAATTTCTGTAGGATCATGCGAAGACCTGCAAAATCTGCAGTGTGATCCTGCCTGTCCTAAAAAAGAGCCATCACGTTGGCCAATTTTTAAGAAAATGTCCCACAAATTCTTTTAGGAGGCCAGATTCGGCTACATCACATTACCCAGGTACTACGAAACAATGCACTTTGTGAAGTCAAGGTATACGGCCGAAAAGGTGAGTTCCAAAGTCGAACCATTAGGATGTTGCTTTCTTTGACGCATATAAGGGAAAATAAGTCTTACATTTAATTGCGAAACAAAAGCATAACAAAATGCAGACCTATTGAATGTATAAAACATGTGCTAATGCATTTTACAGGATGTCTTTTTAGGGTTAGCTTAATATAGTACCCAAACAACTTAATAAATGATAAAAGCGGTACAAATTAAGCTCTCACATTCATGTAATCTTGGCAATTTAAAACAGTGCTCTACGCGTATGCTGACAACAACCTTCTATGGAAATAAATCACCTAATGTAGAATTTTGAGGGAAATATTGGTATTTAAATCATGCCTTAATCATATTTACGCGTGCGAGTACGTTGACATTTCACACTAATTACCCTTCTATATTACACATCGATTTTTAGATTTTAAATGAAATCTTTAGATTATAATTTTAATCTATAGATTTTTAAATTCTAAAAATGGATTGGTCCCTAATCACATCTTTTGGGATTATTTCTCAATCCTCAGTAGAGTGTAACGTTTCTCGTCTTGCTTTTTGTAAGTCATCATATGTCAAGTGGACTTTTGAAGGTAAATGTTTCGAGTCCATCACATTTATTAAATGAGGCATCTGTGCACGAAAATGACCGTGGTTACTTTTTTAACATTTGATAATCCGGATCCTTGTCTTAACTATTATTCTGGAGCTTTTAATGATTCGATTCTCGTCCCTTCGACTCACCTTAAACCGTTACGATTTTTATATAAGCGTCTAAAACCGGTAGAGTGGGCTTAATATGCACCCATTGTATTTTGTTTCATAAACAGAGTATATTTTGTCTGGAAACTTTGCTCTGACAACACAAAAATTTTGCCATCTTAACAGTGATATTTTGGCAGTTCTCTTCTTCAAGATAATTTATTTTCTCTAAAAAAAATATCAACGAATGATGCACATGCATTCCTCCAACCGTTCTTATTGTGTTACGTAAAATAGTTTCATTCACAGGACAGCCTACGACATTAAGCCTTACTTCCAGCCAACTACACGTTTTGTTGAAGGAGAAAGTGAGTCATTGAATATTCTTCCGTGAAGGCGTTACACACTCTGTAAGCAAAGTAGTGTGAGTTTGTACACACCTGTATACGTACAACCCAATATCCGCGTATTGTATTAAAAAGAATTTCTATCGGAGAAGTAGTAGCTTCAGCCCAGAAGTTTTTGATCAAACGAAGATGTACCAATAATAGCTGAACACGAGAAAATTCAGAGAAAAATAAACTTTGCAAATATGAATATAACTGTCTGCAGTGTCGTAACCAGACCTTTTCAAATGGGGGGGGGTGGGTGGGCTGAAGGATTGCCAGGCTTTTTTATGAGGGGGCCAATCTGGGTCCTTCTCCCAAGCAACTGTACAAAAGGTCAGTTCATTTGTGGGGCTGAGGGGGGGGGCCAGTGTTTTGTTTGGGGGGGGGGTCTTGAGCCCCCTGCCCCCCCTGGTTACGCCACTGATACTGCGTGTGACCCAGTTGTACTATGGGGTCATGTTTTAACGTCTCTAAATCTCATAAATATATCTCAAATTATTCCCTTGGGTAACCAGAGTCAGAAAGTCCATTGGGTCATACCGTGTTCTTCTTCCTTTCCAAGATTTTGGGAAATAGGCCAAGGTCATTTGTTTATTCAATAAAGGTCAATGTTTGTAACATACCCAGATTTTAGTAAATATTAAAAATGTTAATGTACTGATTCCCAAAGTATAGTTACAATGGAAGGGGTACAAATTCCCCGTGGACCTCTCTGGGAGGAGGAGGACATTATACCCTCCATATTAAAGGGAACCAACCCTATTCCCAAAAAAAAACAACAACATATTTGGAACAGGATCATTTAAATATTTTTTTTTATATTTGTTACAAAGAATTCTGGGTATTATAAAAACGCTGACCTTTATCCCATCAGTTATCCCTAGTTACAACTCTTGAGACTTTTCAAAAAAAAGTAATGGGAAAAAATACAATAAACAGTGTCAGATCGCATACTCTGTTGTAGGTTGGCAACAGCCACAAATAGTTCAAATACACAAAATCACACACTAACTCACTCACTCAGCACGCTCTCACAACACACGCGCGCGCGACACACACACACACGCACCCCACCACACACACCCTACACACTACACACATTCTCTGCAAGGCAATTCACAACTGTATGGAAGTCAAATTACTTTTGATGTCTAAGCGGCAATTTGGAGGTTTTTTTAAAAAAGTATACTTTTGATTAAGTTAAATGTTTAAAAAAAATATTGTTACTATTTTGGTATCAATAGGAAAAGAGATCTAGCAATATATTTATACCAAACACTTTTTCCTGCTTAGAAATAATGTCATCGATGGTAATGCAAAAGAAGGTGAAGACTTCACATATCTACAACAAGCATCGTTTGGTCGAGGAGAAGACGTATTCCATGTAATGGTTAGGCCTGATGATAACACACAATGAAAAGAAAGAAACAAGTCACTCTGCAACTACAAAATCCAGTTGGTGCAGGCGTTACAAGTGACACGATATCGATTACGATTACAGATACGACGGTAATTACGTTTTTTATGATTTTTTAAAACCCGAAAAAACAACAACAATACATAACAATAAAAAACTCCTTTTCCATGAATCCTGTATTAATATATTGTGGTTTTTGTTGTTTGCTATTTTATTTGATTTGATTTTCAATTAGAATATTCGGCTTAAAGAAGTAAAGTATACCGTTATATGAGAACATAGGTGTTGCTGAAATTATGATCATCAGAGAAGGAGAACTTACTCAGAAGCTGTAACTGCCGGTGAGTATGATCCTTTAGGTTATTTTTTATCAGAACATTGTCCTTCCGATAGGTTACTTTAACGTAATACGTCTTTTAGGCTAATTTTACGCTTATATTTTCACCCTCGTCTTACCACGCTTTTTTTTTTGTTATGGTTTACCACCCCTAGAGAATTCGTTATAAAAAGGCACCAGATGCTTATGATTTTGATATCAGTTGATAGCTATGGTCCTCCTCGTAAATAACAACCGAGTATGGCGTCATAAAGTCCGCGAGTCGGTCAATTGGCATTTTCCACGAAAATAGGAGAAATCTGATTTTGCGCCTAAAAGGTAGGAATATCGGATTCCATGTGGTGTCAGGTCTAATGATGGCATTGATCAGTTTTACTATAAATATAGCGTTCGGAGCCATACGGTGCCACACATAATTCAAAAAATGTACTAAAAATTTCTTGGTGGAAACCAACACCCCCGTACCCTTCGACTTTTGACGGCATACCCTAACCCCGGTGAAGGTGAAAATTTACATGTTTTGCTAAAATGAGAGAAATATGATTACCGGAAAACTTTGTACGAAAAGCTTTTTGGCATTTAGCGCACCGGAGAAAAGTCAGTAGGGATGGTAACCCCCCCCTTGGTAAGACGAGGTTTAACCAACATTGTATATTCCTTTTTTAAAGACTGTTCTTGTTTCATTTGACTTTGTGTAAAAGCAATAATAGAACATTTTGAAGTGCACCAGTTCTCAAAGATTTTGAGATTTGGACCAGTTGCATATGCGTGAATGATGAAGCTCGAACTTCTGTATGTGTCGCATGAGAGAATTTTGTATACACCAATTAATATCAAATCCGATAATAATTCAACGCCACTGAAAACGTCTGTTAATAGAAATAGGCTGGAAAATAGCGCCATGGTACGTTGCGGAACGCTTCATCAATTAGCGTTCAGTTAGTTAACGCAAGTCCAGTATGATCATTTTTCTTGAGATTGTACTATTTTATAATGGCAGAAATAAATTGAGGTTTCCAGCGCGGTCGTTGACAGTAGTGATCGAGATCCCCAACTAATGACCAAAGGCCCTTATTCGATGAAGTATGTACACTGTTAAAATGTTAATTAAAAAATAACGGCGTTTAATGGCAGCTGGACTCACAACTATTAAAACAACGTTTGTTTACAGTAATTTGCACGTTTCGAGTCCCTTTGTACAGTTCTTCCGACTTACCTCAAAAAACTGAGATTTTTTATATCCTCTGAACCGCTACATTAGTAAATCCACGTGTACCAAATTTAGTCACAATCTCGGTCGTATCTGTAGGAAATTCGCAACTTTATAATTTCTTGTCCGTAAACGGACAGAAATTTTTATAGGCACAGTGGCCTATGGGACGTGGGAAACGAGCCATTTGCTCATAACAACAAAACGCAATGTCGGAATCACCTTAACAGTGGTGAATAAGTTTTCTCAAGGATATTAGTGAAAAAATGAATAAAACAGAAGGTGCTGGAGTAACGAAATATACCTTGAAAATGTCGTTTTTTAAGACATTAACACAATGTGGTGCACTTACTGAGCATGATCATTCGAAAAAAAAAAGCTATAGTAACTAAACATTACCACCGATATACTGGCCATAATTCACAATTTGAAAATTGGGGTCGCTCTTCAAATGTGATTTATTGCTTTAACGCAGTTAGTCACTCTGACTGGGGACACAGCTGAAGCAGGCGTGGATTTTGACAATCAGCTAAAACAGTAAGCTCCTGATGGGGCAAAGACAGTGCAGTAATTAGTGATACCAATCAGTGATGACATGGAGGAAGAAGGGGACGGAAAGATTCGCTAACTGGCTATAATGCCCGGTGCAGGGAGTATTGAACCTGACAGAAGAGAAGAATCGTGATAATCTTGATGATGAAATCACCGCCAAACACTGGTCAATAAAACATGTGTCAAGCGTTTTCATTTGGAGGAGAATTTTGACTTGCCGAGGGCTTGCATGATATCCAACGTTGTAAATTTGCGAAAACCTAGCCAGAGTAAATTAATTGAGGGAAATCGAAAATATACGCCACAAAATTAAGCATTCGTAGATCGTTAAATTTTAATATGGATATCCAGGTGAATGATCCAAATCGACAGCAAAAATGTATTTTCTTCAGTATACAAGTGGACTGTTGAAAGTGAAATATCGTTTGTTAGGCATGCTCTTACAAGATCTTGAAGAATTCATATATGCTTAAAATAAAAACATTGTATTTTAGTAGCACCGATTTATCTTGCTCGTCAAAGAACAAGTTAAGAGCTCTATACATCCTGTATCAAAGACATTGTAAGAAATTTTGAATTTTGCAATAATAATAAAATGGTATTTGTATTTATAAAAGAAAGTTAATTTTACCATTCATATATAATTATATATATAGTCAACAGTATACCGACGAATTACAACCCTTGTTCAGCGTCATTTTGAAGATGGCGGTACTTGTATTCCGTGAGACAACGAAAATACTTGCATTTTTTTTGGTTTTTCCCAGGAAGGACTTCGAGGGAGAAAGATGACAGGTAAATAAGGACGCCATGTAGCTGAGTACTACTATTACTACTACTACTATTACTATTTGGTGGGGCACATAAGGTGCAGGAGATCAGCGCTCGCCTCATAAGTATAAGGTTGTGGGTCCGAGCCCCGCTGTCGCCAATGTGTTGTGCACTTGGGCAAGGTCACTTTCCCTCTTGCCTCTCTCCGAACCAGGTATAAATGGGACCGGCATATGCTTGGAATGCACAAAACAGGACTCGCTGTGCGGGAGGAGTGCGACCCCCCCCCCCCCCCCAGCAACATTATATGAGGGAGTCTGGCCCAAACGCCGATGAGAGACCGAGATGGGCAACTCCGCCTGCGGGCTGCACCATTGCAGTTTGCATACTTTAACTACTATTACTACTACGACTCAAGTTCAGTTTATGATGTAGGCCACTACAGTAGTAGTAGAGTAGTATACTACTAACCACTACCCACTACCACTATGACGACTTATCTTTCTACTATAATATGAGGAACAAATATATCACAACCACTAATCACTGGGAGTTATATTGCGCTTTTTACCCGAGGATACCAACGCGGCCCGGCCATTATTCATATTAACGCTGCCCATGGAATCATCAGAAAACCATTCGCTTCATTAGGTTTGACTGCCAGTAATTCCAAATAATCTTTGGATAAGCTTATGAAAGAGATCCGGACCATTTTATACTGTGAGGCACCACGAAAGGACTAAGGGTCGTGTCTCCGACTTTCGGAAACATCTACCCCATTTGACTAAAAACCTGTCGGACTAACCCTTCGTGAACAATACCTGTATTTGCTCTTCGGGAACACACGACCATTTTACTTCTTTTTCGGGGAATATCAACCCTTCGGAACAACAAACGTCAGAAACATCGATGCCGTATCAGACAGAATGATCCGCTCTTATTCGATACGACACTTCGGAAATAACCCCCCCTATGTTTCTGCCCTTTGGACAAAAACCGTTCGGACCAAAGACCCTTCGGAACAGACTATACTAAGAAGGACTACTACGTGTGTTCCAAAAAAATCGCAACACTTGGTTTGGAACCTAAGCACTGTGACTATCCTTGTGCTTTTGTTGTATGGTAACAACAGAAACTGGTTTAGCTAATGTCCTTGAATAAAATGTCATTGTGATTAGATTCAATAGTTTTTTAGATATGACACCAACAATGAAGTTACCCACAAGACCCATTTTACAACTAGAGAGCTGGTTGGTAACCACAAGAGTGGCCAATTGTAGAACAGAATGGCAAATACAATTTGGATTGCAATAAACATTTAAGTGCCCAATTTTCATGCAGAACAACTTCTACTTGATATGTAACTGGATTTACATAATTATTATGTAAACTGTTTAAAAAATAAAGCATTAATTTATTGATGATAAACTACACTTCAAAGCCGATTATAGGATATAAAACTATGAAAAACTACAATTTACATAAAGTACGGTTGCAACATACTTGTGACATTCTGAACTTATGAAGTAAAAATGTTTCCAACTCAGATGCTCTAATAACAATATCAATATAATTCCTTCGGTCATTCCATTTTGGGTTAAGATAACACTATGTGCTGTCACTAAAAGCTACAAAATGATTTTAGCTCTAATCCAATGCTGTCTAAGTTGGTCCACTACGTGTTTGTTGATCATACATGGGAGTTCCTACCTCATATTCGTCGCTGGGCAGGAAAAATCTCTATGATGTAATTTGAAAGGTCCAAATGCAAAAACCTCAATATGTGCAACTCGGTACATGGATAAAACCAACCTATTGTCCCGTGTTTGGTCAAATCAAGTTGGTGGAGGGGAAATGATGTGACAGTGAGTTTAAGAATCGTTAAGAGCATTTTAAGTATTTTGCGATACTTTTGCAAAAAGGAAAAATATTCACAAATCAGGTCGTTGTGTCAGTGTTACCGAAAAATGCACATATGAGGTTTGCTCTTAGAGGGTCAAAGGCACATATGAGGTTTTTACTGCCCAACGAAGATATGTTAATAATTATATGAAAAGAGTTGATTTTCAAAAAGGGCTTAAATCAAATGTGCTTCTCTGTGGACAATCTTATGAGAGATATTATAGAGTTTCAGTCCGTTTTAGCCATCATTAATCACCGGAAAATTAGTTAGCCAAATTATTTGGTACCTTTGTAACAGAATGTGACTTTATTTTTAACCTCACTCATAAGGAATCACGTGTGATAGAATAAATATTAATATAAATATTTAAATTGGATTGTTGATTCCAAAAGGGCAGTAAATCCATAGTCCGTCATTTTATAACTATCCATAAACTACTTCTAGAATGATAAAATTATCACTTACCTTACATTGTGGTGATTTTTTTTAATTTTATATTCCATCAATTATCGTCAAATGCCATTAGATTTTACATTTGTAAAAAAATAACAGCAGAAGAAATAATGTATCTATGTTGCATATGTCGGCAGCACCTGTCATTTTAAAAAGGGACAATGGTGGTTGGACGTAGCGATTCTTATTGGTGGTTCTGCACACCAAAAGTACAGTACCGCATTTATTTGTCAGTTACTAGCGCTTTACTTCTGTTACTTGGTTCTGGGTCATTGGCCGATCTTAAATCAAATAACATTTTGAATCTTCCTTTATTACTTTTCAGGGGTAATTAGCTAACAGTCATATCTACTTTAACAAAGAACAAGAGCCGTGCTTTTGTTCAAAACTTAAGGCGCCTGGCTACCAAGTGGTTCATTGCGTTTTTTTGAGACACACTGTACTACTACTACACCGTACTACTTACTACTACTACACTTTGCTACTCTACTACTACACTGTACTACTATACTACACTGTACTACTACTATCATTGTACTACTACTACTACGACTGTACTACTACTACTAAGTACGACTACTACTGTACTACTACTACTACTACTACTTACTACTACTATTACACTGTACTACTACTATACACTGATACTAATATCTTACTACTATACTGCTACTAATACTACTACACTTGTACTACTAACAATACTACACGGTACTACTACACTTATTTATAATACTACTACTACTATTACTACTACTTCTACTAACTACTACTATACTACGGAGCGGCGCAGGTGGTTGCGGGGCTGGCGGCGCCCCCCCCCCCCAGATTTTGCAAAAAAAGATTAGATGATTTTGCAAAATTAAGAAAAACATGGGTTTTGCGCAAAAATGGGGATTTCTTAAACCAAAATGAGTTCATTGTACTGTTTTGCCCCCCCCCCCCTAGGATGTTTCGCCCCGCAGTGTATGATTTTACCCTGGCGCCGACCCTGTACTACTACTACTATTCCTAATGCAATGTTCCAAAAATAAAACAATGTGTGAATATAAACCTAAATTATTTGTATGTATTTTAATTTTAGAGCCCATATTAAAGGCGGCTTCTCTTCATTGGTTACAATTATAATCTTGTCGGCTGGTGGTTTAGCGTGTGGTAGTCATGGTGATCTTGGTCGTTTGCTGTTTACGAAAAAGACGAAGTGTATCAAGACCGAAAGGTCGCACTGCTTCGAGAGGACTATAGTTATAAAAACGATTACCTCAATCCAATGGATTGTGACAATCCAAGAATCGAATTGCAAGTAGGTTTGATAAGAAATTATATAGTTGTTTTAAACTTAAAGGCTGACTCAGAGATTTCCCATGGGGCGCACTCAATTTTCAAACAAGTCGTGTTTTTTGCATCTAAATAATACGGTGTACATATACTAATCATTGTGTGAATAAATAAGCTCAAATCGGAGTCACTTCATATAGAAAATCACCAACGTTGTTATAAAATCGGATCCGGAAATTTGTTATATACGTTTCTCCTATGGCACGTGTTATATGTGCATACATGTTTACTGTATCATGAAAACGGAAAATAAGATTAATCTCTAACTTGTGGGAATTTCTACTCAAAATAATTATATTTCAAAAGCTCTGAATCAGCCTTTAAAAGGAACATATATGGCTGGTTTTACTCCATCAAGCAGTATGAGAAATATGTTATATTGGAGAATATTCTTTGGCCTCAGACTAAGTCCAGACTCAATCACAGTAATACACCTAAACCCAAAACTGTTGCCATTTTTACCAGTACAAAATTCACTCTTTAAGGTCCCCAACACTGGCTGGATTGTATCTTTAAAAACTTTAAATATAACATGAATATAACTCCAAAGCGAACTCTAGCATTGCTTAATTAAAAACAATTACCTTCAAATTTTACAAATTATTTAAAGAGCGACCTGTATCAAGAATAACTTAAACCTAATATACCTATAACAACAATATTGAACCACCCCCCAGTGAACCTTCGCTCCTGGTGCGCTAAAATGCTAACAACTTTGGAAAAAAGCTTCTAGGTAACCGTCCTCTCATTCCTCCGGCATTAGCGACAAAAAAATGTGAAGGTAGCACCTTCACGGGGTTGGTAGGGTATGCCAGTCAAGTTCGAAGGGTGGGGGGGGGGGGTGGGGGTTGCCCCAAGGATATTTTATGGTGCATTTTTGAAATATTTAGCACAAGTATGGTGCCTAGTTAAACTCTCCGTTTATGTAAAACTAGCCAATGCATATTTAGAGTTGAAAACCGCATGAAAAATCCGACATTCTCGTTTTTAGTTCGCAAAATTGGATTTTCCGCCTATTTTCGGTGGAAAATGCCAATTTTGCCGAATGCGGAATTTATGACGTCATTGACGCCATACTAGGTATGATTAGGACTATTTTGTGGGCTATGTCATAGAAAGAGGAGGACCATAGCTATCCCTCGGTATCAAAATCGTTAGCATCGGGTGCTTATAAAAAATTCTGTTTAACCCCTTGGTAAACAGTGTTACAAAAAAAGGTTGGTAATGATCGAGGGTTATACTAACCATAAAAAGATAAAAGCAGGTGTGCTGACCATGGCGCTATTTGCCATTCGCGCTATGTATATGGGATATGTATTTGTGTTATGCGATACGGACGGCCACAGTAGCGTCAGGCCATCTTCACACATTGAGGCTTCATAATGGTGTATTTCTTATGGTGTATGACCGAAACGATGCCGGTCGTATCGCATTAACACGTATACCACTAGCACGATTTTTAAATTAGCACATGGTCAGACTAGGTGGTTTGTAATTTCATTGCTAGGGTTATATAATCCGTTTTTCCTAGAACTCAATCGAATTGTGGTCAAATTATTTTATACGTGTTATATTTTTTCATATATCTCGTGTACACGGTTCTTCCTTTGAACAAATTGAATTACGATATAGTATACAGGCCTAGTTTCATTCTTTCTCATACCCAGAAACTATTTAAAAGCAAAACATTATATACCATGGAGCAAACAAACTTGGAATGAACTTCCAAATTAAGTTACAGCAATACTGGATTTGGGTTTCCCGAACCGGAAGTCCAATCTGTACTTTATCAATAAATAGCCAATAATAGTGAATATACATTAATTGTGTTGGATAATGATACGGTCATTTTTTTGGCTTCTACACTAAAACTTTACCATTAACGCGCCTCTTGCATGCGTTGTAATAGTTGGGCCACAAAATGCGCTCGTAGTTAAAGAGGGGGGTCTACTGTATTTTGCCCAATTTTCGATTGTAATTTTGGACTCTATCAAATATGTTCATATGTATGTTGTTATATCATATGTAGTTCATGGGAAAAGTTTTGAAATAAATCAGGTCATTCTTTTGATCGATGTTGCCATGGAAACGGAACAGGGTCTCTGAATATGGCCTCTAAAACCTTGAAACAAACGTACGTTAACTGCTTACCAGTAACTTGCACTTACACCATACTTGCAGGGGTGTCCAACCTGCGGCCCTCGGGCCATTGTGGCCAGCGTTTAAGATCGCTTTACGGCCCGCGAGGTGGGTACTTCCGAAAAAATCTGTAAAAAATGCATTTAATTATATTAACTAACGATTTAGAGAAAAGATGTGTCATTTGAACTAGTTCAATTTCTCAATCTGAAAACCGAAACTTTTAAATTATTGTGGGAAAAATTAGTGACATGAAATTTTCTCAAAATGAAGACAAATTTTTAAAAACAAAAAAACAACCTAAAATTAAAAAAAAATGGAAAATTTGCTCAAAAGGTTCAACAAAAAATGGAAATTTGACCAAACAAATCTGCATCTCTGGTATTGCTATGGGTCCCTTTTTTGCAAAAGACTTGGTATATGGTCCTACTTCCAGAGTATCGGAGGCACGTCCTAAACCAACTTGAGAGCCCTGATTACTTGTTTGCGGCCCGCAGTAGGCGTGGATTCAACAAATGCGGCCCCTGCGTCAAAAAGGTTGGACACCCCTGTCATACTTGGTTAGAAGGTGCATGGGTACAATGCGCAGAAAACCATGGAGCCGGATTTTTGATATTGTTGCCATGGCAACCAGGAGCTGACCAATTATTGAACTTTTTGACATAATTCAAGATTGAAGCTCCAATTTAAACATCTGGCTCCATGGTTTCACAGCCCTTTGGATGCTTAATATCTGTGCCAAATTTCATGTTGATACGATCTTTCGTTTTTGAGTTGCGTTCGTTCCCGTTTCATAAAAACCCGATTTTCACCATTTGAGATATTGAGCGAAACGTAATCGAAAATATTAAAAGTTGCAAAAAACTATTAATTTGACCCACAATTCGGAAATAATTATTCATTTATTTTAAAATATAAGTTATTACATTTTTAGTGCATTTTGGTGCAAATTGGGGACTATCTAATGGTTAAATTAATTTTTAAAAATAATCGTCTTAAATATCACTGGGTGAGTGATAATAAAGAAATACATAAGAAATGCTGTCGAGCTGAAAATTTCGAGTTTGTTTGATGCATAATGAATTTAATTAATGTTTTAATGAATTAATTTTGAAAAAGCTTGTAATATGTGGTAATAATAATAATAAAAAATATATATTTGCTTAAAATTCACAGGGTGAGCACTTTTTACATACAAATGTATACAAAAATGCATCGAACGTGCGAAACTTGCTGACTTAAATCGAGCACAAAACTTGATATAGTATATTCGTCGAAAAGCGATCTTTTATGCTGGGATGGGCGGGTGTGATCGGACAAAATGATGATGTACCATTATCTCTCGTTTATTAAAGTCGATAGCTGCTCTATGACAGTAAATTTATTTGTATACATCTATACATATGTTCACATCAATGCGACCATGTTCTTGTAGCACACAGCAGCTATCTAATCGTTCTTATTTCCGCGAATTATCATGGTAATTGAGATAAGCGGATACAGACGAGTATCGTGGTATTAGTCCATTGATAGCATGCTAATAACCACCCATGATTTCGGGAATGTGAATTGAAACGTAAAGAGAAATTAATCTCCGTTCCTTGTTTTTTTTAGCTCCATAGACTTACTAAGCTCCATTTATTTCCGTTTCTACTGAGAACCTCCTGTCTTGACCAGTGGAACGATCTGGTCACATGTTTGGAAGATCGCTTTTGGATGAATTTACTATAGACTGGTTCCATTTCTCAAAAAAGTGCTTCCTACAACGTGACGAAGGCATTTTTGAGTAAAAGCAATTGGGTTAGTGTTTTTAGATGAAAATGTTATGCTAATTCCAAATTTTCTGGTCCCCAAGCTAAATTTTGAGAGGAAATGTGCCTAATTAGCATAAATTCAAAATGGCCGCCATTTTAAGTTTGTTTGTGCATAACTCAAGATTTAAGGCTTGTAATGACTTCATTCTTGTGTCTATACAAATGTTTTCAGTTTTAAGGAATACAATTAGATCATTAGTTATAGCATTAGGTCAACTTAACAGTTAATTTGCATAAAAATTCAAAATGGGCTGCCATTTTGACATTTTTGTACATAACTCAAGATTTAAGGCTTGTACTTCATTCTTACGTCTATACATATGTTTTCAGGGTCAAGGAATTAAATTAGATCATTAGGGAGCGGTCATTATTTATGCCGGGGGGGGGGGGGAATGGAGGATTTCAACTTTTTTTCGGCAAAAATTTTCGCGTCCCCCCCCCCCGCTTCCGTTCAAAAATTTCACGTTCCCCCCTTGATCATGCTGATTTTCCCATTTAAAAGTTCATGTTCCCCCCTCTCGCGTTGATGAAAAATTTCACGTTCCCCCTCTCTCTTACAAAAGTTTTTCGGGTTCCCCCCTCAAATCCTCCATTCCCCCTGGCGTAATAATGACCCCTACCCTTAGTTATGGTCATGCGCCATGAGTTGGGGTATACAAAATGAGGGAGGCGTTACTTTTTCACAAATATTTTTAAACATTTTTTATTGTATCATAAGAACCAAGTTAGGTATTCAGCTGATTTATATTTCATTTTAAAAGGAATTTATCTAGCTTTAATATGGTAGCAGATTCAATTTTGTGCTAATTTAACTTTTTAAGTTGTCGTAATTTTGAGTCAGTCGGGGTCAGAGAGGGTGGTGACTACGGATGAGGTGCCTACGGATGAGGCATGTGTTACAGTCTAGGGATTTTTGATATTCGGGGCTTTTGCTTTTTTGTTTTGTTTTATATCTTTGTAACCCTGGCATGTATTAAGATAAATAACATCTCATTTTGTTTGTTATTTATGTGGCATTCATTTTGACTCATACAACAGTTTAAGCTATGATGTTAATTGAAGGTAACAAATTAGACTGCCACAAAATTTGGTACTTGTAATCAAATTTCACTTTTCCACCTTATATGACACTTGTGGCACCCTGTATATGCACATACAAATTGCATATTTGTCTTCCTTACATTTGTAGCTTTACAACAATATAATATAGTTTTATAGCTATCTCATAAAAAATGATGACTTACTCTCATTTAAGTGTGAAAACGTGTAATATTTGGTAGTTTCAAGCATGTAACACAAATGCTCCCAACTCATGGCGAATGACCTTATAGCATTAGGTCATGTTGACAGTTAATTTGCATAAAAAATCAAAATGGCCGTCGTTTTAAATTTATGCAAATTAATTGTCAATATATGAATGGCATAATCCCTTAACTGATGGTCTAGTTGTGTTCTCTGACCCTGAAAACATTTGTATAGACACAAGAATGAAGTCTTTACAAGCCTTAAATCTTGAGTTATGTACAAAAAAATGTCAAACTGGCGGCCATTTGAATGTATGCAAATTTTTAGGCACACTTCCCCTAAAAATTAGCTTGGGGACCAGAAGATTTGAAATCAGCATAAAATTTCCATATATAAACACTGTTTCAATTGCTTTTACTCAAAAATGCCTTCGACTAGTTGCTTTTTGAAAAATGGAACCAGTCTATGAACGGAATGTCCTATTTACCTCAAACAAAAAGCAAATGAAAGCTGAAAGTTTACACTTTCCTATCATGCTATAATCTCAATTGTGCGTGCTAGTAGACTCATTTTCTTCAGTTTGAAAACATAGACCCCCCTTAAAGAAGGCGCACTAAACCGCGAACGTGCATGACGTGACGCATATCATTCGTACATCGCCGGTGCACTTTAGGACAGGAATTTAGGTACAAATTGGTTTCCGGTAGGGAACAAAAAATCCGCGTATAATAATAAAAAACTATTCAAATCATGTCTCAAACAACATCTCACTGATCTCTATAAAAAAAGCTCCTGTTTTACAAATCTTCTATATTAATCTCACAGCGTCATCCTCTTCTTTGCTCTACTCTCATCATCTTTTCCTTTTTTCTCCTAACCTACTTATCCTAGCGCTGCACCACTAGGTGAGCAAAATCTGTTGAGTTTCCGATTCCCCCTTTTCACTTTTTCTACCCATGCATGTTTTATGTAATTGTAGCCCCCACCCAATGTTTTGTTAAACATACTATTTGTATTTCGCATTGGATATTTGTATTAAATTCTGCAATTTTCAACTACTTGCACGTATTCGTATTCTAGCTCGGGCAAGCAATGTGCCCTTCTCGCCTGCCCGTTATCATGTGCAAAGTTCCATTGACATACATTATGCATAGCGGGTGCGAGGGGTATATCCCACATTCCTTGACTCGTGCTAGGCCATTTTCTGGGTCTCTCACACCGATGATGTTAGCAGTAAAGATTGGCCCGTGACCTGCAGCCAGTACGATTTTGTGGGCAGATTTGATTGATATCGGGTTACAGTTTCATTCTTCTTATCGTGTCCAAACACTGTGGTTCTCAAATATGATCCAGCCAGAGATGGGTACAACGTCTGGTTGCTTCACTGAATTCCGCAAGGTCCTTGTTTGTGCATTGTTGCTCCAGCAGTGGGCAGACCAAGAGGTGTTCCATTGTCTGTGGTGCTGTTCCACAACCACAGGTAGTATCCTGATCTGCTTCCAGATAGCCCCACTTCTGCAAGGAAACCTTAGATCGGCCAGTTCTGGTTCTCAATCTATTGAGGCATCGCCATTCAGCCCATGAGGAGTCAGCTCCAGGTGGGAGATTCTCACCAGGCTCATTGAAAAACAGCCAAGATGCGAGACATTATGTCTAGAAATCAAGAATAGGTTCCGGCCAGAATTGCCTATGTCTCCCTAGCTGTTAGCAATGGTTCAGCTTCATTGCGATAAAACAATGAAACAATTGACTCAAATCTGGGCTAGAAGTAGCCCAAAGTGTTGTTAAGTTATACGTGTAATTGTTTCCTTGCTCGATGCATATACTACTTATTTCATGATTGATCAATCTTTTTGATTCATAATTTATGTTATGAAAACCATTAGTTAACCTAGATACCATGCCCATACGCCCCATGGGGTCTTCTATTGGTAGCCTAGCGAGAATATGATATATTTCCTTTTTATTTTCTTGTTTATTTGATGGATAAATTGAAGTATGTTATGATAATAATAATAACCAGTTTTTATATTAGCGCTTCGATCGGCAGTAAGGTTAGATTTTGTAAGATTTCACTTGCAGTATTTTTAGAATAATGAATAATCCTTGCCTTGATGAATGAAGCTCATACCAGGTTCAGCGTGCGTAAAGTACCTAGAATGAGACCGTACAAGGCAGTGTGCGCGTACAGCCATACGATACGTTAGCGAATAATATCTGGGTCCAACCAAATAGTTTGTGTAGGTTCCAACTTTTAGTTACACGGCTACAGCCCTAATATAACGTTCAAGGTCATCCTGGGGTAATATTTCTCAGATTTTTATGAAACAGATCAATTAAAAAGACAATTCCAGAACCAAAATTTAAATTCCAAATAAAAAATAAAATAAAAACAAAAACAAACAAACAAACAAACAAACAACATGAGTTTCCAGCTTCCGAGACCGTCTCTTGTTTGTTTAGTATCCGCTTTGCTACCATCTCTTTCATCTTGACTACAGGGTCACGGATCACAGGGTAAAAACGAGACTGAAGAAGAAAATCCTCCGCAACATTCCACTCTGATGATGGAAAAGTCACACCATGAAATTCCGCGAAAACAAATCAAATTGCATGAGGTTATAGGATCCGGAGCTTATGGCAATGTCCACAGAGCCACGGCAATTGGAATAGTGCCTGAGAAAACACTAGCAGATGTTGCCGTTAAGATAATGAAAGGTATAATAAGAGTGAAATGATAAATAATAGTGAAAAATGAAGGTTTTTTGTAACAGAATATTGCATCTGATTTTCACCGTCAGAGAATTAAACTAATTATTTGTATTTAATACTAATATCGTCGGTTGAATACAAGACCAACGTAAGTGTCATTTTTGGTAAAATTTAGTTTTTGGTGAATTTTGGCACAATTTAAACTATGTGTGAAGATATGTAAGTAATTAAAACGTTTTAATCAGGAAAAAGAAGAGAAGGTATGTGAAATTAGTATTTCTTAATGCAAGACCAACGTAAGCGGCACTTACGTTGGTCTTGCATTCAACACTTTTGCTTCTTTTCAGTGCAAGACCAACTGAAAACTACTCACGTTTGTCTTGCACTGTAAAGGGACAAGGATGTTTAATGCAAGTCCAACATAAGTGCCACTTACGTTGGTGTCAAGGTTGGTCTTGCATTAACAAGAAAATACTGATTTCACATACGTTCTCTTTTTGTAAATAAATAGTTAATTCCGTTTATCTAGGAGAAATTGTTTCATTTGTATCATACAAATATATTTCCTGTTCTTTAACCTGCGATAAGCATGGATGCACCAGTTATAGAAGCCAATAGAAACACAATATGTTCTTCCTTTAAAGTTAGTCAAAATGCACTTACGTTGGTCTTGCATTCAGCCGACGAATTAATCATGTTCGTTTTGAAGATCAGAAAGACGCACTCCACATACGGAACAACTGCAAAAACGCAAAAATAGAAAACAATAGAGAACAAGGCATTTTAAATTCCATGGTTCCAGTACATTTTTTATTTCACTTTACAATAACCGAATTTAAATTAAAATTTGAAATTATTTCTTTCAGATACTGAGCTACCAACATCAGAATTTGTGAAAGAACTGAAGTTCTTGCAGTCACTAGAACCGCATCCAAATATTATCGGATATGTGGGTTGTTGCACGACGACAGGTAATATATTAAACAAGTGTTGATTTTAAAGGTTCATTTTAGGAAAAAAAATCATTATTCCAGCTGATTTTGATCTTGCCTCAGCTCAGTTTTGTGAGGAAATACTTTATCGCAATATTCCATAGGCCACTGTGGTCTAATCTCTTTCCGTTTACAGAAATTACACGAAAAATTTAAGAATTTTCTAATCTATTTTGCAAATATTAAACAAGATTATATCAATAAGTAGAAAGTGTATGTTCTTTAATAATACAAACAACAGATCCATACTACTTGGTTTTGGAATATGCAGTAAAAGGGAACCTCAGAGAGTATCTTCACTCGATCCGAAAAGGGAGAGGAGAAAAAGTCTTGAAACCACGAGAACTCATAGGATTCGCCTTGGACGTATCCAAAGGAATGGAATTCATTTCTTCCAAGAATGTAAGAAGTCATTTGATTAAAATCTCTTTTTCCCAGTCTATTGGTCAAAAAACATCGTTGGTTTCATATCCAAGGGCTTTGTCTAACGTTAACTCTGACACTGCTCTTGCCAATGATTTCCTGACTTTCTTCATTGATACGGTTGAAGAGATTATAGTAGGATTTTTTATTCCTGTCAGTTCATTAAAGTTTTTTGGGGGGCGTGTCGACGATTCCATTCGTTCTGAGAGGTTGTATGCTTTACCTAATCAGTACATTAGAAATTCGATGTCACGATACTGATCAGATTAAGGCCATTATTAAAAAAACGTCCCTTTTCATACGAAGAAAATATTACAAGGCAACTGCATTGAATAAATTGCAAACACCAGACTTGAACAAACTCTGAAGCATTCAACATAAGAAAATGATACGAATAAGTAATTATTACTCACCAAAGTTCTTTTATGTCACTAAGGATTATTAGGAAATCTGGTACGTTTACATTTATTCGTCTTGTTTCAGAAATAATATTTGACAGCTTGGTCCAATCATTAGGTACTTAAGAGTTTTGGTCACTCATAACAAACTACAATATTTACGTGGCCTAATTCTCTTCTTCACCCAGCCTTGATGTTCATGACACTTTATCCATTCTTTAATGACCCCAAACAAAGGAATCGGTAGTGTGTCTCAGACTTACGACAATCTATTCAATTGAATCTTGTATGAAGCCTTTACACATTCGATACAAAAAGTTCATGCAAAATGGGTTCAATCATTTATTCTGTTGAACAAAGTGGAGCAGTTCAGCTGTGAATGCGGCTTTTTAGTTTTTGATCTCAACACATCCCCTCCACTGCATTCATACCCTCGACAATATGCGTTTACTGACAGGAATAAAAATCAGACTATAGTTACAATATGACTGCCAGTGTTGAATCTCTTCAAGCAGCTTCTGGTAAGAGAAGATCTCGTGTGTATCCATGAATCAATCCGTCTCTTTAACAACATATCATTGTGTGTCGCATTCGGGCCCATTCAAATACATTGTGTCCCCGTTCGTAAGTCATACTTTTGAGCGCCTGATAGGGACAGTAAATGTGAGTCCTTAGTGATTTGAAGATGATTCTCTATGTTATTTTCCTCTGTTTTCAACTAAGGACTCACAAAATAAATCATAGTCCCCTGTTGAAAATTGGGTTTGTCTTGCAAAAGTTCTTTGAAACCAGCCAGAGATCGATACCCGGAAGATTTTCTCCCTAGCAATGATCACGTGATATCGTATTCTTGAAAGTCGGCGATCTGCCAATCGCATTGGCTCGTTCGATACACATGGGATCTTTTCTTCCTTCTGGTGGTACATTTTGGAGCATATTGTGAAAAATAGTTTTATCGCAGTATCCCGTTTACGCACGAAAAAAAAAAAAAAAACGATTGTGAAGTCTTTTTTTTTTTTGATCAGTCAATATGTCTCTTTAGTTCAAATGTATATCATAAAGTATTATAAAGTTGGTTATTCTTTTGGTTTGTTTCAGTGTATTCATCGAGATTTAGCTACCAGAAATATTCTTCTTGGAGAAGGCATGGTGTGCAAACTGAGTGATTTTGGTCTTGCTAGAGATATGGAAACCAGGCACCAGTATGAAATGAAATCTGGTGTAAGTTACTTATTACTATTAAGTACACCGGCCAAACCAAAACAAAAATTCTATTTGTTACATGTCTAATATACTGCTGTGCTCAGCCTTTGTTGTTTCTCTTAATTTGCACTTGATCGTTTCGAAGGTTTTTTAGACAAATATAAAAAAGAAAACCAAAAACTAAAAACTATGTTTTGAACTTGCCTGTTATCGTAATCTTTCCTATTAAAACAGTTAAAAAGCAGGCTTTGGTTTTCTCTCGTGCACGGCAGAAAATACTAAATCATCACCTTAAATTACATAAAGACTGCGTATTAGGTTCATTCACTTCAGGTGTGATAAATACGTTCTGCATTTTGTCAATGAGCGGAATAAAGACATAAATATGTTAAATTCTTTTACCAGGGTACAGGTATGAAATGTATAACAAGATTGTACCGGGATAATTTGTTATTCAGAACCACTAAATTCTCATTTAAACAAAAATGACAGTTAGGGGTGTAAAGTTTTGAAAGGGCACACGCCTTCAATTATGGCTCTATTGTATTGCTATTTAAAGAGACACTGGCACATTTGAAAAATAGTGCGCCCTCAAGATTTTTCAAAATCGATATTTTTGCATGGTTGTAAAGCTTTTATATACAAATGCCCTCAACCGAAATGATTAAGACCAAATCGGCTTCCTTATGGGTAAACGGAACGATTTTGTAATTTAGCGTCGCCGGCGACGCGAAATTCAGCAGACAACGAAAATGGCGTTTAACACAAGAACACGAACGCCGTATGCATGTTTCACACGCTATGCACACTGTTTGACCGGTCTATAACCTTTGTGGTTTTAATATCAGCGAGTACGAGTCAAAATATTCATGTAATATACACGTTTGTTGATTAAAATTATGGAAAACTAAAAAGTTAGCCTACTAATTACCTGGATATCTTTATCCTCATTATCAATGTCCCTATCTGTTTAGGGGTATGTTATTTTTATGTGTAAATTATATCTCTGTTCTTCCAATGGCCTAGGCTATCATTTGAGAGCAAATTGAAGAAATTCAACTTTTGTGAAAATGTGCCCCCGTGCGATTTAATGTACTAATTTGTGCCCAGGATGACCTTGAATTGAAAAGGCGACATCTCGTCCCATAAAACGAAATGCGAAATATTTAAATCTTTATAACAGACAAACACGTCGATGTACATTTGAACACAATTTTACCTGATTTCAACTTCACCCCATAAAGTTGCGGTAAAAAAAGTTCCTGTTGCAATTTCTGCCGGGTGATTACAATAATTGCTGGATTGCGTTGATACATTTGATCCATTTATAAACGTAAACGCACATGTATCATACAGATGCATGAATCGATGTCCAAAATAGCACAAAGCTTAATTTGTCCTACCTTTAGATATAAACCATAATCGATATCATATTAAAATAGTCATCATCTTCAACTAGCAGGCGGTGGAAAAAATTCAGGAGATTGAATGATTGTGAAACAACAAACAATAAAAACAAAACAATATAAAAAAAACAAAGGGAAAAAAAAAACAAAACAAAACAAACAGGCCTTAGCAGTTTCCGTCACACCACCATTCAGAATAAATAGGACATTTGGCATGTGCTTTTCGAAGATTGGCAGTGAAATGAATAAGGTATAGTGAGAGGCATTAACTTAGTTGTGTCTAGGCTAGACTGCCCCCCAGTTATACACTGTCTCAGTGTTTTCTTGCGTGCACTTGTTTAAAAGATAATGCCTAAACTAAAAAATTTGAAGGTTTTCAGCTTGTCATAACCCCCCCCCCCCCCGGACACGACGGTCATAATAGCGTGCACTCTTTTTACAAACCAACTGTCTACAGAACGCGAATTACACAGGGTTCCTGGAATAACACAAATCGGGAGTAGCTATACTAGATCGGTGATGGAATAGCCTCTACTTTCTTATAGGTGGAGGTAGGAAGTGAGGGGATTAGTATATAAAAACTTTAGTCCTGTATTTTTGGTATGATGTTGCGCTATACCATGATGCCACCCTGAGCGGTGGGCCATTAACACTCCCATCAAAGAGTCAAAGCATTAAACCATAGAATGTTCAAAGAAACACCAAAACTAAATCCAGGGATAGTTTCAGTGAAAGCAGGTCGAAGCTGATTGTATGAATAGTGAAGATAAAAGTTCTTCATTGTAACACACATGTGACGAACCTTCTAAAATTTGTGTATGTTTGTTGTAGGTAATGTTTAAAACCAATCGGGGTAGACACACTATGCATCACATAGGATAAATTACAAAGTATTGACTGGATAGCACGTACTTTTATTTGTAGTTGTCCAGTTTCATTCAATCTGATCTCTTTGTATTGCGAGAAAGATTTCTGGGTATTTCTGACCCATAGTTTGAGTAATGGACGAAGTCCAAACTACGCCCATTAAACTCACATCTATTGGAAAACTAATATAGCAGACAGGAAGCACGTCTGAGATGGCCCGAAATCATGCTCCAGGCCATGACCAGTCTTATTATCTTAGGGCTATCAATATTTTTCTACTCAATCCCCAACTCTAATATTTTTATGATTCCAATCTCCAACTCTAAAATACAAATAAAATCATCAACTAAATTTTGTTTCCTGAGTGGATTCGAACCCGACGACCTCTTGATAACAAGACGAGCGCCACAGACACACGCCACGCAATCCGAGCGCGGCAGGAGTCGTTCTTTGTAATACTTCAATATAAACATTAACGGAATAAAAGCGCACACATAAATTATATTGCCCCTATGAGACGAGTTGAAAATATATGCTCCTGGAGCATGAATTCGGGCAAAAATCTCCAGAATCACAGTACACGGATATGGGTTTGAAGAGTCCTAGTGTTACTTTCAGTCGCTCTTAGCATTTTCATCAACAGTGGACCGAAGGGAGGGGAGGGTCTATGTCTGTGTGCTAATGTTACATTTCTTGATCTGGATCGGTCTATACTTCTCAACTCCCCTACAAGGGAAACCTAGTAGGAAGGTACAATGGTTACTGATGTGTTCGTTACTGATGCGTGTAGTTATTGAGCGACGGCTTCTTGAATGTTTCTTTTAGTCTTCAGTTCTTTGATGTGGCGATGGTAATCAATTCCAGTCAATGATAGTTCATTGGCATGCAAAGAAGTATTTCAAACAGTTTTTTGTTGGCAGGCAATTTGAGTAATGTGCTGTCTTGATGAACGAGGACCGGGCGTAAGATTGTTTGCGTTGGATGGCAAGGCGACCCGATAAGGCTTTGGGTGAACTAAGGTGGGACCCTATTCATTCCTTCTTCTCAGTTTCAAGCGGTTTCCCACTCAAGTTTCTTGTTTCATTTTACTAACGCTACTTGTCCTTTGTTATCTCCCATTACAAACCGCGCTCCCCTGTTTTTGACTGATTCTAGTTTCTGTATGAGTTCTTTTGTCATGACGATCCTCATAATTGAATCCCAATACAAATACGACTCCATTGTCTGGGCGAACCAATGATTTATATGCAAGGTTTTTTACCAGTTTTGAACAAAAGTAAATAAGTTCCTCTAATGAACCCAAGAGTTCTGTTAGCTTTTGAGACTCTTATTTATATGTGTATCCATGTCCAGTTTGTAGTAAGAGGTTACCCCCAGATAGTGTATTCATTTGTTTCAAGCCAATTCAGTATTGTTAAGTGTATAGGTGAATTTTGTAGGTGAACGTGCATGAAAGTCCACTCTCAAACATAATATTATGTTTGGGCGTTGAAGTTTCATTTGCCATTTGGATTGCCATGCATTGAGTGCATCTAAATCTCTCTTTGTAACATGCCAGCATCCTCATGACCGGCCACTTTTCTGTAAACACATGCCGTCAGCTGCAAACAATTTCACACTAGATGTTAAGTTATGAGGCAAGTCCATGTTGAATACTAAAAAATCCATCGGGCCTGTAACTGTGCCGGCTGAGGGACACTAGATTCCACTCTAACCCATTCTGAGTATTTCCCTTCAACTACGACACGTTGTTTTCTTTGGGTGCAAGAATTCCTTGGTCCATTTAAGAACTTTACTCCCTTACCCATAACGATCGAGTTTACATAAACAACCTACTGTGGTGGGGACCTGTCAAACGCTTTCGCGAAATCCATAATAATCATATCTACTTGTTGCTTGATCTAGAAAAGAGCTATTTCATGGTTGTGTTTATCAATTGGGTCTCAAAGGAATGTTTTCGTCGAAAACCCTGTTGATTTTCCACAAGACATATGTTGTTTTTATATCCGGTGTTGTTTTTCATGACATTTTGATTTTAATATGTGTTCAAAAATTTAACTGCAAACTGATGTGAGGTTCACCGATCTATAAGTTGACGCTACTGTGCGATCTCCCTTTTTGTAAATAGGCGTAATGTTTGAAAGAGGCCAGTCATTTGGAACTACTCCGGTATCCAAGGAAAATTGGAATATAATTTTAACTGCTAAAGCTATCTCTTCAGCTGTTGTTTTCAAATATCTTGCTGAAATCCCATCTGGGCCGGTGGCTTTGTTTGGGTTCAACTCAGCCAGTAGTTTTATTACCCCAGCCTCCTCTATATCAAAGTCCGGCATAGATGGGATTTCACTTCCTAACTCTTCTGGCAGATCTTCCAAATTTTCTTTGGTAAACTGGGATTGGAATTGTTTACTAAGGATTTCAGCCTTCTGTTGACTATCTGTGACCAACATACCAGTTTCAGGATCTCTGAGAGCTGAAATGCCTGAATTATCATTATTTAACATTTTAATAAAGCTGTACAATTGTTTAGTTGATTCTGAGCATTTTTCTTGAATAAACTTCCTATATGATTTTCTGGTTTCTTTCTTAACAAATTTGCGTATTTCCCGAAATCTTTCCCAGTCTTGGGGTTTGTTACTCTTAACTGCTTTATTGTATGCTCTCTGTTTTCTTCTTTGGTGCCGTTTAATATGTTGTGTTATCCAAGGAGACGTCTTCCTTTTCCTCACCATTTTAGAGGGGACATTTACTTCAACTGAGGTCAATACTCTATCTTTGAACTCATTCCAAAGGTCTTCGGCGCTACTCCCGGAAAGGTTTTTACTCGCAAAATCCTCACTAATATTCCGTGCATCCGCTTTCAGACCTTCGGTATTTGCTTTCTGATAGAGATAGACCTTCCTGGGTGGCTGATTTGACCTTTGAACAGTTGTATCCAGCATTACCGATGGAATCCCATCATGATCACTTATCCCCGGGACTACCGTGGCTTTAGCCACTAAGGTGGGGTTTGTGGTGAAAAATAAATCCAGGGTTCTATCACCTCTAATTTTGTTTCCATACCTATCAGGGTAGGGTTCCAGTTCGTTGGATGGCCCCAGAATCTATTGAAGACAACATTTACACCATCAAGACTGACGTGTGGTCATTTGGAATAGTGTTATGGGAGCTTGTTACAATGGGTACGTAATAGCGTGGCGGGATATTTGTTTTTCATTTTATTTTCTATCATCTACCAAAATGTGTGTGTGTGTGTGTGTGGTAGTGGGGTCTCTCTCCCCCTCTCTCTCTCTCTCTTTCTCTCTCTCTCTCTCTCTTCCTCTCCTTTCTTTAAAAACCCTCAAATGTGTTAAACATGTTTGTATAGTTTTATATGATGAAGTTATGATAACTTCATGGTTGTATATAAGTGAAAAGTTAATTTCGTCAGCTTAAGAACGAAACAACATTTGAAACAACCACTTGCTTAACGCCTGAGTATCTCTTTAATGCAGAAGGGTCGCAATCACAATGTGTCAATATCAACCATTATCTGGCTCATTTTTTGACACTGATGCATTTGTTTTTAGAAGCGGCTATCAAGATGTTCTGAAAATCATTTTGATGGTTATATGTTAAAATAATATTTTGCAAAAATCCTTTGGAGTTTGCATGCGAAATACATTAAGTAATACCAGGATTCACCGTATGTTATTTATGAAGAGTCCGCTCTCAGTATTAATTTGAAAATTCATCGTTAATTTGCTATTGTGTTTTTGATTATATTATTTCCCTCTCCATCTTGTATGAATTCGCATGAATTCAGCGCGCGCTTTTTCCATAAGATATATCAGTGTGTCCGGGAGTGTGCCGTGTTATACATCGGCAAATCAGTGCTTCAGATTTTACCATCGCATTGTTGATTTTCTAGGTGCTCATCCATACTCTGTTTTGAGTGCAGTTGAAGTGATTAATATGATATGTGGTGGAAAACGACTTGAAAAACCAGAACACTGTAGTGATGAAATGTGAGTTAGCTTCGATTTGGGGATATTGATTTTGTGCATGGACAAATCTTAATTTAGATTAAGTTTTTTTTTATGATACAATATACCGACAAGTGATTTGGAATGAGGTCATTACAATCGGAGCATTTTGAAGTATTTTCCCCATGATGACCAGGTACTATTGTTGAACTATGGCACTAAAACTGAAGGTCATCAAGCAAACTATATTTTTCTTAATTCTTGTGACAAGAAAAAATGCGTTGGTTAATGTTTTATATCAATTTATTATATCTTGACTGCTGTTCAAAATCCCCTTATCCCTGCATTAACACAATGATGACCACGGGACTAATGATAAGAAGCTAAAATGTTAATTTATGTGGTATTACCGCTTTCAAGTTTTAATACTCATAATCTCCAACACGCGGTTTAATATATTTTAGCAGTAATTTATTATGTAAAATATAAAATATTCTCTGATTTACAGTAATATTTGTTGATTATCAAAGAAAGTTAAAGGTGCCCCAAACGATTGCAGCATTATAATTTCCCGTGGTACATAAGAAAGGACACTGCCAACATACATTATTTCACAATTCAATTTGAATCTGACATACCGTTTTAATGTGAGCGGTACAAACAATCTGGTCAACAGATAATTTTAGCCTCTTACATCATAATTTGAAAAAAAGAAAGAAATTAGAAGGTTTCTAACGATACCAAAGGGTCAGGTTTGATGGGGTGTGTATGGGGTCGAGACTGAGGATCGAGGCAAGGACTAACGGGAATAATGTAGCAACGTCGACTTAAATGTGCAACGAGAGATTTCAAGTCATCCATATTTTCTATGATATGTAGTGATTTCATATAGATTAGACGCTAAATAAATTCGATACCTTACCTTTTATTTGGTTACAGAAACAAAAGATGATATTTCAATAGCAAACAAAGGCTGAATTTCGTATTTGCTCCTATACCAAATTATAAATTTCACAATTTTTGTACCAAAGAAACAGCATAATCCTTACAGATGGTGATATTATTTTAAATAAAGCTTTGCACCAGTACCAAGATCAGAACAATCAGGACACCTGTTATTTGAAATCTCTCGTTGCACCTTTAATTTGATTTCCCTGTTATTTATGTTCAGAACATAGTGATAAGACCACGATCATCTGATCATGAAAAAACATGACCTACTTTTCTTATTAGGGAAGGCAAAATGGGTAAAAAGTTACAGGTTTTAATGGAATGTTATTTTTACTTTATCAGGTACAAGTTCATGTTGAAATGCTGGGATGAAAATTCAAAGAGGAGACCAGATTTCCAGGATATTCGGAAGCAGCTTGAAATTATGATGGCAGATGCTACGGTAAATTCAAAGGGTTCTCGGGTGTGGGTGTGCGCGATCGCAAACTCTCTGCCTCGTGGGGACTTTGAAATACCTTGTGGAGACCTTAAACATTATTACTTCCTAGGGACAGTCCGTCACCCTGTGCGTGTGTTTGTTTGCGTGTGTGTGTGTGTGTGTGTGTGGGTGTGTCTTGGTATGTGTGTGAGGTAGGTGTGTGGGTGTGTAGCACGATTTATCTTGCTTCTTCACTGTGGTGGCGACTTTTGTTTGGTCCTTTATCATTTTTCACTTGGATTTTATTATTTTCATTTTTTACTATAGGCCGCCCTGTTCGAAGCAAGATGCTCCTACCTATCTAGATCGTTAGGTGTGAAATGGGCTGGGCGACACGTTTGTGTGTCGGATCTTATAGCATTATTATTTATGTGCTGTGATACTCACAACCGAGCTTACCGTGACCACAATCTTCTTAGCTTTAATGTGGGGTGTTGATGTTGGTCGCAGAATCACTTGTCATTGAAAAATTGACCAATAAAAAGTGATAGTCGCCCAGTCAAACTTAATTTATCGCGGCCGCCGGCCATTTATTTTGTACCACACGGGTGACGGACTGTCCCCAGAATTAACTGCGGTATGGCAATCATGCCTTATAATGCAAGCGGCCTATGTAAAAGACACAATGATAAAAGCTAAGGCCAGCTGCATTATAATGCATGACGAATCGTGCTAGTGGGTGTTTGGCTGCGTGCGTGCGAGGGCGTACGTATTATATGAGGGTGCTGCTTGTGTTATCCTTTAATTCTGGACACACTTAAAATGACGGTACTCCATCCTTTTTTTTGCAATGAGTTTGACATGTTCATGTTTTCCTAATGTTACCTGTAATATGCCATCGTTTTTCCTAGACGTGTGAAATTTAACTAAATAAATATCATGTTAATTTGAAAATGTTTGTTTCTTTTATAGGGATATCTAAAAATGAAGAATCTGAAGAGAGGCAGTTATGTTTACTTACAACGAGAAAAATGGGAAGAGAACTTCAAGGAATCCGTAGTAGACCATAAGAAAAGACCATCAAAGCATTGAGTATTGATAGCAATGTCAGAAGAAAATACGAGTCTTAGAAAGTACTGAAAAAGAGAAACTGTTCAAAGATCGATAAAGACTTAACAAACGTAAACAGTATCTGTAGGGGCAGTAGGCCAAACATCCCAATTGCCATTTCAATATCACTTGTTAGAGAACATTGATGAAAACCGATCATTTTATTTGTTAATTTGATCTACTCTGGTCTCTATAATAAGGTCCCCACTAAACAGTGAATGATATCGAATAAATAATAACATTCGAATTAACCCTCGTCTTACCAAGCCTTTTCTTGTAACACGGTTTACCAAGGAGGGGGGGGGGGTGGATTTGTTATAAAGCACCCGATGCTTATGATATTGATACTAATGGATATCTATGGTCCTCCTCTTTCCATTGACACTAAAATAAGTACCAACATACCTAGTATGGCGTCACAATGACGTCATCATGTCCGCGAGTCGGCAAAATTGGCATTTTCCACCGAAAATAGGCGAAAATCCAATTTTGCGCTAAAAATCGCAGAAATATCGGATTTTCATGCGGTTTTCAGCTCTAAATGATGGTATTTGGCTAGTTTTACATAAGCATAGAGTTTTAGAGCCATACTGTGCATAAAATTTTCAAAAATGCACCATAAAATATCCTTGGGTGGCCGAACCACCCCATACCCTTCGACTTTGACGGCATACCCTTACCCCGGTGAAGGTGCTTTATACCTTCACATTTTTTCCCTGAAATGACCGGAAAGGATGAGAGAACGATTACCTAGAAGCTTTTTACGAACGTTTTTAGCATTTTAGCGCACCGGAGCGAAATTCACTAGGTAAGATGAGGGTTAATGAATTCATCGTTTAATCATGGGGGCCACCATAAGACATTTTGAGGATGTTGAACTGCTGCGTGTCAAATTTATTTGCACAGTGGGATACTGAAACAAAAGTTGTTATGTTACGAGAACGCAATTCAGAAAATATTTACCGACAGAAGCAAACGCAGGTAGTTTTGCTCAGAATGTTTCTACTAGGGAGGTATTTTGGAGAGTTCGTTTGTGGCGAGATGTTAACGCCAGAATACTCTACAGGGCATCTTGAAACAGGTTGACTATGACTATAATAATTATTTTACTATAAAGTAGAAACAGTAAGCTTTCAAATGACACCTTAATTCCATTTCTCAAGTCATGCCTCATTGAACACCATTGCTGTGAAAATGGCATGTCAAAACTCACTTGTGACAGTTGGGGCATAAAGATCAAAGACTTTAGGCTGAAAATAGTACTTGGAAGGTAGATTTCGAGTAAATATATATTTGTCTTTCACAAAACAATGCTACCCGAGGTGAATCCTGGTGGAATTTTGAGACAGTGGCGAATATTGAAAACATTTTCGTAGAATCTTGAACTGATCGAAACAAAGAAAATGTGAGGGGTTGGTATCCATTGACACGTGTCTTATAATTGATAATGAAATGACACCATGGTGCCGCGAAATGTTGATTTTTATATGAGATTGGATGGAAAAATATAAGAGGAGATATTTTCATGGCAAAAGGGCGTGACTCGAGTTACACCCTTTTGCCTTGAAAGGGTCATCCTGCAAAAACAATGCATTATGGGATACTTATTTTTTTTAAATGTTTTTAGCATTATTTAGGCGTAGTGTTCTTCGCACAATGGTTTTTTTGTACTGGTTGTCACATGAGTGTATAGTGACAAAAAAGTACTTAAATTTGCAAGATTGGGATGAGTTCAGTTCATCAAGCTACTTTTTGTTACTATAAACTGAGTGTGACAACCGGTGCAAAAATTGTATTGGAAGAATTGCATTGTGGGAAGAACATTATACATCCTCTTGGAAAATATTACTATCGCAGCAATGAAAGTATTTGATTCTCGTACATAAACATTTTCAGTTAAATAATTTGCAGTGATTGCAAATGATTACAATATTTAAGCACAATTTTTGTTTTGAAGACTCTAAATCTGTCTTGTGAACTCAATCTGTAGTTCCAAGATAACACGAGGATATGAGCTTAAGGAAGCAGATGGAAGAAATTAAATAATCGTACAACTACGTAAAGAGAAGAAGCATATATTTCATACAATTTGTTATTGCTGCTAAGCCTTATATTCAGAGATACTCATATTATTCAATCTTAAGCTTGTTTATTGTCACCTACATCCAAATAAACTTTACACAGATCTTGTATCGCATTTCCATAATTGAGCGTTTGTCTATTAAAAATAAAACCATCGACCTTGGAAGACAGTACCTACATGCCTGCCTGCCTGCCTGTCTGCCCGACCGCCCACCCGCCCAACAGACCTACCCAACCACCTACTGACCTACCCCACCACCACCACACACACACACGCACGCGCGCGCACTCACCCCTACCTCACTCACTCACTCACTCACTCACTCACTCACTCACTCACTCACTCACTCACTCACTCACTCACTCCCTCACTCACTCACTCACTCACTCACCACTCACTCACTCACCACTCACTCACTCACTCACTCACCCACACACGCACCGACCTCATATACTCTTCATACATTTTCTTCATGTATACTCTTTGATCACGGAGTCTCGTGAAACTTGGTGAGATTAAGAAATATATGAGAACATTGGGTGTTTATGAAGTTCAGGTTAAAGGTTAACTAGGTGTTACCTCGAGAGGTCACTTATAGTCATTGTGTGAAGTAAGATGTATGTTTGTTCTTGGAATAGAAAAGGAAGTATAGTCACCAAACTTGCTCAAATTGATCGTAAAGGGCGAATCCCTGCTTCTGAGGTGTTTGGGGATATTAATGTAATCTAGATGTCATTTGATGATAACAGATCAATAATATTTTATATTGATACTCAGTTAAACTACCTCACTCTTTATAAATAATTGCGTCTTGTCTACATTCATAATATTTATTATGTGTTTAAAAGGAGTAACAATAAGTAAATGAAGACATGATGTGAGGCCATTTTTCGCGACTGAATTCAAGCAAGTGACATACAACTCAGATGAAAAAAAGGGTAATTATCATTCGTTAGACAGTACGTAAAGTAGCTCCACCTAGGCAGACCTGTCGATAGGCATGTACAGGACATCATTTCCTTTAGATTACCGTATGTCTTTAGGCAGTATTCATAGTATTATACTTTTTTTTGCTGAATATGTATCTATATGCAAGCAGGGGCGGCGCCAGGGTAAAATCATAGGAGGGGCGAAACATCATAGGGGGCGAGACAGTACAAAATGAACTCAAAATGAACCCCTTGCCACCCCCTGGCGCCGCTCCTGTATGCAAGATATGTAAACTAAGAAAAAATACAAACAGACTAATGATGTGTTCTGTGGATATTGTTTTGAAAAGATACCTTTGTTTAACCATTGCTTGCGAACTACATTGTTCTTTGCCCTAAGTCACATTTGTATGGGGTAAATATACTCCCCGCCTAAAAAATCCGAACGATGTTGAAATGGCCATCTACGTGCTCAAACTTGCTTTTCAAATGAACGCGCCAAGCCAGCTGGATAAATCTCTCAAACTTCCACATCATGCTTCGTTATCAATGCATTACGGACACGGGTCAATAAGCAGGCGCGTAGCCAGCCCGGTGGTTCTGAGGGGGCAATTTCCCGGTAGGTGCAACAAATTGTCCCGATCACAAGCAAAAATTTCCCGGTCGCAGGGCAAAAGAATCCGAAAAAGGGCCGATTTAACGTAAATCAGTGTTTCATTTCCCGATTTCGCCTCAAAATAGTTTTCAGAGGGGGCACTCTGCCCCCCTTTGCCCCCACCTGGCTACGCCACTGTCAATAAGCAAACACATTACGCGAACAACGCTCCTGGCATTTATTATTATAATTCACCTACATACCTACATAACTTTTTAATACAGTAATTTATATCGGTCGGATTTTTTAGGCGGGGAGTATATGTACACTACTAAAGCACTGATTTCAAACCTGCAAACACAATGTTTTTCAAAATCATTGAGAATAAATGCCAATAATAAAGTACATAGCAAGTTTGTGACGGTTCTTAGCAGACAGCCTTGATCCTCATCCTTAATCAAGGCTACATACGTGCTGCTGGTGGTGGTGGTTGTTTTAAATTATAGTCACGAGTTCAACAGGTCAAGGGAAATGGAAACAAACCTCAAAGTATAAACAGCAGTGACACCATTGTCTTGTTTGGGAAATACTCAAATTGATACCAACCTTCTAATAGAATGGAAACAAAAGAGGAAGAAGTCGAAAGAAAACAACTTTAATAATTAGGCAGGCATACCGCAACCTCTTCGTTAATGAACTGCACAAGGCAACTTTACGTGCAAGCTCGTTCAATACGAGATTGATCAGCGATGCCTGACGTCTGCTACACAGCCTCATCTTTGGCCCCAAGTTTCTAAATCACGATAGAAATTTATCGCTGTAAATACAAGCGAGCACGAGTTCCACTGCAATTTTGAATTTTCCGCGCAAAGTGATGTTCATAATTTGCTAGTTCCTGACTGTATTACTAACTTTAAATAATTATAAATGGTGTCTAAAATGAGATAAAGTTCCAAGCCAGTTGTAGTATAAGGCAAATATCTGATAAAAAATAGTGAAAGGAAATATAAACAATTTTCGCTCCGACATATAGCTGGAAATCAACGCATCGCAACCACGCTGTATTGTTAACAAAATTGAACTCCATTGTCCTGGGCTTTGCATGGTGCATAACTCCCATTTACACCACAGCTGTTGATTTGCAGCCAGAGTCGCCCCGTAAATAGTCTTATCGACCGACCTGTTAACAGCACGTCCCATTTTCTCGGCATTCATTACCTTTACAATAGTATATTGTAGCGTCCGTTTTAGTAGGACTTGATTATAAAATGCTAGTTCCTGCCTGTATTACCCCAAGTTCAATGTTAATTTGTTAATATTTGAAAGCCAATATCGGTACGGTTCAATGATAGAGGTCTCCGCCTTGATAAACTTCGCTAAGTGAACATTTTCAAAGTTTTTTGAAAGAGTAATCTTCACTATATTTTACACAACATAAGCTCCGATTTGGATCAAATTTGAAATTTATTTTCTTGATTTGAAAGGATTATCAACAAGAATGGTTCTTTATCTAACTGTCTGTACATTTTTGTACAAAGTTTTTGTAAAGTTAACAGATACGAGTGGTTTTAGATCACTAGTGCAAATCTAATTAATATTCAAAATCCACGTTGACTGTGCATACGGGGAACGTAAAATAACGGCCTTTCTAGACCTCTGCGGCCTGCCTGTAGGCGTTCACAATTTTCTCTACCCGGGTCTCCACCAACCTTGAGAGTGCCAAGAGCGGTTTAGTACCTCATATAAAGGGACTCAAAAAAGAATAGAATAAAATTAATATAAAGCAAACCCTTAGTAAAAGACAAATTTAATTTATCTAAGTTTTCATCCGATTAAGGTCCACCCAATTAACCGTTAAGGTTTACGTTAGTGTAAAGTTTTTGAACTCTATAGGAACCCTCATCTGTTGAGTAAACTCTTAATCAAGGTTATAAAAAGAGTAACATCCCCCATCTGTTAAATAAAATCTTCATCAAGGTTAGGGCTCATATCTTGAGTGAAATCTTAATCAAGGTTAAGTAAACAAGTAACAGCTCTCACCTGTTTATAGTTAAATCTTAATCAAGGTAAAGTATACAAGTAATAACTCTCATCTGTTGAGTAAAATCTTTATCAAGGTTAAGTAAACAAGTAACAACCCTCATCTGCTGAGTAAAATCTTAATCAAGGTTAAGTAAACAAGTAACATCCCTTATCTGTTGAGTAAAATCTTAATCAAGGTTAAGCAAACAAGTAACAACCCTCATCTGTTAAGTAAAATCTTAATCAAGGTTAAGTAAACAAGTAACAACCCTCATCTGTTTAATAAAATCTTCATCACGGTTAAATAAACACGTAACAGCCCCCATGAGTTGAATAAAATCTTAATCAAGGTTAAGTAAACAAGTAACATCCATGATCTGTTGAGTAAAATCTAAATCAAGGTTAAGTAAACAAGTAACAACCCTCATCTGCTGAGTAAAATCTTAATCAAGGTTATGTAAACAAGTAACAAACCCCATGTGTTGAATAAAATCTTAATCAAGGTCAAGTAAACAAGCAATAACCCTTATCTGTTGAGTAAAATCTTTATCAAGGTTACGTAAACAAGCAATAACCCTCATCTGTTGAGTAAAATCTTTATCAAGGTTAAGTAAACAAGTAACAACCCTCATCTCTTGAGTAAAATCTTCATTAAGGTTAGGGCTCATCTGTTGAGTGAAATCTTATTCTAGGTTAAGTAAACAAGTAACAACTCTCATCTGTTGAGTAAAATCTTAATCAAGGTTACCCCCGGGGGGGGGGGCACTTGTATTCAAAGGTGGATATGATGCGTGAACAAGAAAACGCGTAAAAAGGGTGTCTTTTTTCCAACAGGCGATGTACGCGCGTACATCGTTTAGGGTGTCAAAAACAGCAAAATATGGAAAAAAAAGTATGTTTTTCTTAACCCTGATATTGTCATGTTATATTTCATTAAGTAGGGATCAAAATCATCCAAAATATTGTAATCGGAACTTGGAAAGTAAAGCAAAGCAAGATAAGGGTATATTTACGATTCAATGCATGCGTACTTGTTGAGGGTATATCATAAACAGATACAAATACTTGTTTAGGGTATTTTTAGCTTGTTTTTAGACGGTGAAAATACGTGTTTAGGGTGCATTTGGAAAGTCCATGTTCACGCATCATATCCACCTTTGAATACAAGTGGCCCCCGGGGTTTGCAGAGGGAGGGAGAACTTCATTTTAAAGATCGTGTGATGCGCCCTCATTTATCAGACTGAAATTATTTTTCGTACGTATTGGGCTGAGAACATAAAATGTTGCCAAAAATAAGAGACTGAGCCCATTACGTACAGATTTGTACGATATGGGTTTTCGTGTTGGGTTGCAACATAGCTAATGCTTATCAATACGCGAATTTGGGTTTGGCACGCGCAATGCATTGTGGGATTCAAGATTTGCCGAAATAGGCAAAGATCCACTTCCGGTTTCTAGCGTCCTATGTTACGTGTTGTTCAGTGTGTACACGAAGAATATACTGATCAGAGTCGGCGATTTTCAATACATAAAGGAGTTCTTACAGTATTTTTTCATAAATTTCCAGTATTTAATCAAGATTTTGAATTGTATTTCAACGAATCCAGTGATTTTTATCGCATGAAAATATGTGATATTACGGCGAGAAATGTACATCCGAAGTGCACTGTGGTCATTATGCGTCGTTTCCACCATGAACTTCACATTATTATTGAGTAGTACAGGTACCTAAATTGTCACGTAGCGTAAACTTAAATAAATAACCAACATAATTTTTAAAGAACTTAGCTATTAGCTTGACTTTTTAATTATAATTGAAACATTTAGTGCAAAATTGCAACAACTATTAAGTTATAGAATTTGATCGAACGTATGGCTCAAAGCATCCGTGAAACGTAACACGAATGATCAAAATCATGAACATGTAAATTAATTTCAGTAGTCATTTGATTCATATTTAGGGAGGTGTCAATAATTGTAAGATGCCACTGGTGTGTCGTGTAGGGTTCATAATACCACACTTTTTGACGTCGGGAATTTTTCATCCCTGCCTGGCCTCGTCCAATAGACATTACAAGTTAATTAGCAAATGTTGTTGACATACCTAATCCACCAAGCAGGCATAGATAGCTACGATGCTTGGATGATAGGGACCTGTTGGCACGCACTTCATAACAGTCGAACCACTTTGTAACAAAATTGTTACGAACTGGTTCAGTTCCCTATTGTGACAGAACAAAAAGGGGACACACTTGGACGCACTTCATAACACAATTAAAAGTAATGAAATTTTCAAGATTTTTTCCATAAAGCATTACTCTCCCCCACGAAAGTTGCGTACGGAACTGCTGTTAACTCTTCTTTTGACTAAAAAGAAAGGAACAACTTCGACGCACTTTGTAAACAAATGATATTCTACGAAATTTCAAGATGTCCATCAAAGTAACACCTAACTCGCCCCGCATCAACTCGCCCAATACCAACGGTCCATAGCCAATCGCCCCATACTAATTCGTTCAGTATTAAACTCATCCCATATCACTACGCCGCCACACACTCCGCCCGTTTAACAACCCTGCCCCAATATAGCTCACCCCGAATCGACTTGCCCCCATATCAACTCGCGCCCATTATTAATTCGTCCATTCACACTATCCCGAAGCCAACTATGCAATATTCTTCGCCCATTACGAAAATGCCTCGTATCAAATCGTCCCATTTCACTCGCCCTATTGTTAACTCGCCCAGATCAAAGTCGCCACGATTTAACTCTCCCATTAAAACTCGCCAGCTCACCAATCCATACCAACTCGCCCAATTATTAACACCGCCCATATCGAATCGCCTCTTACCAAATTGCCATATAATGGCGTTCCCTTCTCCAACTCGCTCCTTTAACTTCCCCATGGCACTCACCCCAGCATTCAGGTCGGCCCCAATATCATTTTCGCCACCTCAATCCAGCCCAATCTATAATTTCAAATATTTTAATATATAATCTTTCCAAGACATTAACTTCAGCAACCCACTTTGTTAAGACAAAGTTACACATTTTATAAGCTACTACTACTGCTCTATGCTTAGCAAGACACAGCAAACGTTCGTCAGACATGCGTCAACTTATAAACCCATAACAACTCGTCCTACCTAAATTCAGTCCACTTAACTTACAATACTTTAAATATCTGCCCATGACCATATTTTCAGTAACCCCGACTCTGTACAAAAATGTTACAAAGTGCATTAATTTCTTTTTAAGGAGCCACTTCAACGTACTATGTAACAAATTAAGCTGCTGATGCTGCTGCTGCTCATATGGCAGTTGACACTGATAACTTCACCGCTGTAACGAATTACAGGAACGCAAATTTGTCCCATTTAATAACTCATAACCATACCCATTTCAACTTGCCCCATATCAAATCGCCCCCAGTTTACTACTCAAACAAATAACTTCCAGTAACGATATAACTTGCAACTCACGTTGTAACAACATTTTTACACAGTGCGCTAAATTTTTAAAAGAGAAACTTCACAAAACGCACTAGTCACACAATTTGTTACAAATTGCATTAAAGGTGCATTTCGTGATTCTAAGCACCTTTTTATAAATGGTTAGTAGATTCGTCGTTGAAAAAGCTAATGCCCAAAATTTTTCACTTTAACTGATCTTGGCCGGTTGGATGTTCTGAAACAAATTTGCGAGTTCCTTACAGATACGAGCGATTTGCAATAAAATTGGGTAACGTTCATTCCCTAGGGCTAACGGTTCAGATGATTAAAAAATCTCAACTTTTTTGGGGTAATTCGGGGGGACAAGGCTGTAGATCCCAAATGTCCCCTTTAAGCGTCTGCAGCTCTTATGCAGTAGCGATAACTTCAACACATCAACACAAATGAAGAGTATTTAAAAACAATTGCCATCGAATTTTGTAGTATATTTGTTATATGTATTTACCATCTGTTTCTACAATGAAACTTGGATATGATGAATATAAAAATAGTATGCATCGGTACCAATGGAATACTATTACTTTCCAAAATTGTTTCGATTGTTTTATTAATTTATATAAGGTATTACATGTGAAAATCTTTATCATTATTTTGTAATGGCATTTCCTGGGGTGGGGCATCCTATTCTAATTAACGCAAAAACTACGATATTATGTCATTTACTTTTGCAGCAATGCAAGCGCAAAAGACAGACAAATTTTAAAAAAACATAAAACCAAATATAATGCGAGCATTTAAAAATAAAACCGCGGCGGAAAAAGGAAAAAAGACAAAAATAGTCCCTTGGAGGCCCCTTGTGCAGTTAAGTGTAAACTCAGCTCAACTAAATTTTTAAAAACAAAAAACATTAAAATTTCTTTAAATCTCCCCCAACGATATACTGAAAATACACTTGTAACAAAAAAAAAAACCCAAATGCATTAAATTGTAAAGGGACAAGTTCAACTCACTTTGTAAACAAAATTGTAAACAAAGTGCGTTAAGCTGCTGCCGCTTCTTTATTTGGCAGTAAGAGATAATATCAACACACTAACACAATAAAAAAGTGTTTAAAAAATCGTGAATCTTGACAAATCTTGAGATTTTAATAGGACATTACGTCAGACTGCTTTAATTAAACCCATACGAAATCGTTACACTCTACTGCATAAGGGGTTCACTTACTGTTAATGCATTAATAGGTCCTATATGCATTCTAAAACCAACGGATTTAGATGAAATCAAAAACACAAGGCAGGTCCGTCCGTGATTTTTTGAAAGTGGCAAACCGCAAAAAGTGGCATTTAGGTTTTTAAGGGATATAGCAGTTTTGGGATAACTTCAACACACTAACAAATTAACGCACTTGTAACGATTTGTTACAAAGTGGGTGGAAGGAAGTTGTCACTTTTAAAAAAATAAGCCAAATTTGTAAACAATTTTTGTACAAAGTGGTTGCTGAGGTATGTCGTCATGGGAAGGTATGTAAAGGATTTTCAAGGTTGTAAAATTGGGTTTGAGTTAACATTAACTGGGTAAAGGGGCTGCTAGGGGCCAAATTTTGGCTTTTTCGGCGTTCGTTGTATTTTAACGTTGCAACAATTAGTTTAAGTTTTGTATTTGTTATCTTTTTTAGTTGCTTTTGTATTGCCGGCAAAAATTAATCAAATCAAGCTCGTTTGCGTACTTGCATGGAACGTTACCCTGACGCCATATAGAGCAGTAGCAGCGTACGCACTTGTAACAATTTTGTGACATAGTGGGTTGACTTCAGAAAATAATGTAGGGTGTTTGATAGGAGCTGGGTGAAAAAGGGGATCGCTAAAGAATGGGGGCGGTGCGGGTGTGTAATGGAGCGATTTTTGTTATGTGTATGATGTTTCTCCCCTATGCCGTACAGAGCCAGCAGATGAGGCTCAACCGCATTTATATGGAATTTATTACAAAGCGGGTTAATGAAATGTTGTAATTGGAGGATATTTTAAAACATTTTAACTCTACAGATTTTTATGTAATTCTCTATCGTGTTACGTAGTGATATTGAAGTTTTCTTACTCATAAAGAGCAGTAGCAGCTGACGCACTTTGTAACCTTGGTTACGAAGTTGGTTGAAGTTTTCCATTTTAAAATTTTAAACGACACTTTGTAAACAATTTTGCGACAAAGTGGGTTGATGAAGTATATCGTCATGGGAAGATTTAATGTATTTTTAACTTGCAAAGTGGCGGAATTAACAATTAACTTCATAAGGGGTTTCCTAAGGCCCCATTGGCGTGTTCGGCCGCGTATTTAACGCTTTGCAATTATTTTGATTAATTGTTTTGGATTTGCCTATCTTATGTTGCACTTGCATTGAGGCAAAAATATTCAAATCCTTCGCAGAGTATGCAAGCTTTAAAATACACGGACCGACGAGGAGAAAAAAAAGGTCCCTTAGCAGCGGCCCCTCCTTATGCAGTTAAGTGTTAACTCAACCCAATTTTACAACTTTTAAAATTAATTAAATATCTTCCCAATGGGATGTACCTCAGCAGCCCACGTTGTAAAAACAAATGTTACAAAGTGCGTTATTTTATTTTAAAGCGTACAGCTTTAACTCACAATGTAACAAAATTGTTACAAGTGCGTTAAGCTGTTGCTGTTCTATATGGCAGTAAAGGAGAACTTGAACACACTAGCCAATAAGGAAAAATATTTAAATATTTATTGACTTTCATTAGTTTTTAAGGTTACATGTTTTGGAACATGTAATTTTGCCATTAGTTTTCTACAGTGAAATGGGATATGAGAATATAAAAATATACATGTTATTACTTTCCAGGATTGTTTCTGTTTGGTTTTTTTTTTACTCGTATATGTGTATGCATTATAAAAATCAGAATCAAGGGAACTCTCCGCGTAAATACACGTGACCCGAAGCCCAAAAAAATGGGCCCAGCAGGCCCCTTCTGCAGCTAATTGTTAACTCAGCCCACTTTACAACTTAAATATTTAATATCTTACATGACGATGTACCTCAGCAAACCACCACTTTGTAACATAATTGTTACCGAGTGCGTTATTTTTTAAAGGGGACAGCTTCAACCACTTTGTAACAAAATTGTTACCAGAGTGCCCTCTAAAATGTTTTAAAGGGGACAGCTTCAACCATTTGTGACAAAATTGTTACAAAGTGCACTACCCTAAAGTAAGACAATAGAGAAGTATATAAGAAATCTTAAAATCTTTAGGCCAATTCTTGTCAGATTGCTTAAATTAGTCATACCCACTCGCCTCGCCTTAATTCAGGCCCACTTTAAAATTAAAAATAGTTTAAATAATCTTTCCATGAAAAAACCAACCCAGCAACCACTTGTTATAAAAATTGCCAATAAAAGTTTGGTTGAGCTCATACTGTTGCTCTATACCGACAGAAAGGGCCTTTAGGAATATAGAGTAGCAGAAGCAATTTTAATACACTTTGTATCACATTTGTTACAATAGTGCGTTGAAGGTCTCTCTTTTACACTGTTATCGCACTTTGTAACAATTTTTGTTACAATGTTAGTTTGGCTAAAGATTTATCGTACTGAAAAATAGTTATAGTAGTAAAGTGGGCTGAGGAAAAGGTGGTGGGCCGATTTGATTGGGGCACGGTTGACAATGGAGTGAGATAAGAATGGGAAAGTGCTCATGTACTCGTACAGTGTGTTAAATGCCATTCTCGTACTGTCATATAGAGCAGTATCAAAACAGTTTAAACTCGCGTTGTAAAACTATTAATGGTTACATAGTGTATGTGAAGTATCGTCCATGAATCGATATTTAAAGATTGTAAGTGTTAAGGGGATAGGCCGAGTTGATATGAGTTTGAGTTGAATTGAAGCTTGCCTGACGAACATGATCCTAAATCATAAGGTTGATCAAGATTCAGTTAACGTGTGTGTTGTTTTGTATACCCCATAGAGCAGCAGTAGTAGTAGCTTAACATACTTTGTAATAAATTTGCTAAACAAAGTGTAGTGCTGAAGTTGTCTTCGACGATCATGATATATTTCAAATTATAGTGTGGGCTGAATGAGGTAGCGAAATTATATTTGAGGCCAAGTGATGTGGGATAGAAGATAATATGTGGGTAGTTAATGATTGGCCAGTTAAAATGGGGAAGTATTAATAAGGCGAATGATAAACAGGCCGATTCGATATGGCGCGCGTTAATAAATGGGCGAGTGGTATCGGCCGAGTTAAAATAGGGGAGACTAAATTCGGCGTTTGGGCGATTTGATCTTGATGAGTTAATCATAGGCGATGTAGGTGTAGTGAGATTGAACGATTGATACGAGGTGATTGGTAATGGCGGGCAATAATTGGCGATGGTGCTATCGGGGATAGATATATTGGAAAGAGTAAGAGTTGCGATCGAGCAAATAATAATGGGCGAGTTGTATGGAGCGAGTTGATGGCAAGTCAAATGGGGCGAGTCAATAATCTGGGACCGAATTAATATGGGGGCGATTTGCTAGGGACGAGTTGGTATTGGGGCGAGTTGGTTATGGGTCGAGTTAGTGTTCTTTAATGTAGAGATTCGAAAATTTCATCAAAGTTGATTGGTTTCAAATGCGTAGAAGTTTGTCCCTTTTTGTTTGCCACAAGAGAGTTAACACAGTTCGTAACATTTTTACGTGGGGTGAAATGTTCTTAAATGGAATATCTTTTTAAAATTTTCACTTTTAATGTTGTTATAAAGGCGTGGAAGTTGTCCCTTTTTTGTTCTTGTCACACCGAGGCTCACAAAACGCAGTTCATACCAATTGTTACAAAGTGCGTTCGTTTTTGTCATGAAGTTGCGCTGCCAACCAATCCGGTCTTTAACCAGCTGATAGTTTAATCGTCCGAGTTGATCAGGCCTGGAATTCCTCCTGGGGACCTATAGACCTCACACAGCCCCATGATGATATTGATATTGTGTAAAAAAACCATTGAAACGTACAGGTATGGATATCACCTTATGCAACATGTTTTAATAATAACTTGATGACTAATGTTTCAAAATGTTTTCAAAACATTGTGCAAATGTTATTGAAACGTTCAGTTGAAAAAGTAGGAAAACATTTTTTATGCCGGTTAGGCAAACGTTTTTTATGAGATTAGGCAAACATTTAATTTTAGGCAAATATATTTTATGAAGTTAGGAAAACATTTTGTATGATGTTAGGCAAACGTTTTTAGGATATTAAGCAAACATGGTAGATTTTAGGCAAAACATATTTTATCAAGTTAGGAAAACATTTTATGATGTTAGGCAACATTTTTATGTGTGAGGCAAACATTGATAAAAATCCATTATGCACGTGTAATTAGAGCTAATATATATTATGCATGTCTAACCCGCAGGCCACACTAAAATACTAAAAAAAATACCAGCAACAAAAAACAATTACAAACATCTGGGTAATATAGCAAAACAGAAATACCAAAAACGGATGCTTTATATATTTAAATAAAACATTAAAGGTAGTAAGTCGCCGCACACATAGGACGCTCACGAAGAGGACCAAGGTTCGATCCCGACACGTGATATATTTGCTCCTAGTATGTAACATGCGTTAAAACATATACTAACAGGATACCGAGTAACAGCAAAGAAGATGTTATTTTTTCTCACGATTAATTAACTTTATTTAAGAATTACCATGCATGTTTGATAAAAGGTTTTTAAAAATATTCTTGGTAAACATCTGAAGATAATGTTGCAAACATGTTTTCCTACCCAAGTCCAACCATATTTGATGTTTTAAACATTGTTAACAAACATTTTCATAACATTTTTCGAAACATTTTTAAAACGTTCACAAACATTTTTTGTGTTTGTTGGGATGCCTTTGAAATAGACTAGCTTTTGGGTCGAGCCGGATATTGATGCTGTTAGGAGGCATGTCCCCCCCCCCCCCCACCCACACACATTATGGCCATAATGGCTGAATGCGTTAGTCTTCCGTTGACTCCAGTTACAGATAGTTGCCCATAGGAGAAAGTGACAAACACACTTGAATGTGAGGGTTGTTTACACCTACCGAATCTGTAAAAATGGATATCATTATTTCATCATGAATGGTTTGTGTTGTTTATCGGCCGTGGTGAGTGTGAAAAAATGGTGCAAGATAGGCCTATTTCAAAGCGCTCAAACATAACGGACCACATGATGGTTAGGTGTGCGATACCGCGCTACCGTCCCTGTCTAAATTCTAAACGGGATAAATTCCCAATTATCTCTATAAAAAGAGTAAAACGGAATTATTAGGAACCCGAATAGGGCGGGTCAGATAGTAAGATATGACATGGGGTCCACAAAAATGACCAAACCGCTATTTTCTACTATCAGTTGCACTCAATTAGGGTCGGAATTAGGGACCCACCAGTAGATTTCAGGGGGATATAGAGTTTGGTATTGACAATTGTGTCATTGCAGGCAAATATTGTTTTTCACAATCCCCTCCTGGGCAATCAGATTTTCACCTACCATCTTTGAATATTGTTTTTTTTCATATAGGCCTAAAACAACCTGATTTTAATTTATGTTTGTGTTTAATAAAATGGTAGTGTATCCATCAAGATGACAAGCCAGCTGCAAAACTCCTATTAAGCACGGGTATATATAATAAAAAATCTACTGTTAAACAATACAGTTATATCAATAGCTAAACACTTTAAAACAAATCACAATCTACTGTTTTCTTTATGTATTTCTGAAAAGTAATTAGAAACACCTCTGGGATGCAATAATTATTATTTCACCTGATCACAGCAAATCATTTTTGCACGATACATTTAGCTCCGAACATATAAAATGCATATACCATGATATCACAGCTCAGGTTGACATTTCTGGCACCATCAAATTGGAATATGCTCAAGATAGTACAGGCCCGAAGTACAGTGTTGTGGTAATTGATTATTAACGATGTTCATGGTGAAACAAACCAGTGTGGCCTATTTTCATTTAATTCATTCACATTTTCCTAGTCACTATTCGTCATGCATTATCTGCAACTGGCTGGGCCTCTCTTTTAATCATTGGTTTTCCCTTCTACATAGGGTCCTGCGTGACATTGCGTCCTAGGAAAAAATTAAAACTTATACATGAAAATGATGAATGACCAAACAAACTTCTGCCTACCACTGTGAAGATCAAGCTGAATCTTGCTAACATTTTTTCCCTACTTACGTTCGATATACATCTATGTATGTAATGCCGCCCATGTCTAAAATTCTCAACGGGGTAATGTCCCAATAGTCTTCATAACCGGAGCTAAACGGAATTAGAAAACCCCGAATTGGGGCCGTGTCAGGAGTATTTCATCTCTGACATGGGTGTCATAAAATGACTCAAACCGACTGGAGCATCATTTTATTCCGCACCATATCCCGATAGCTTTCATTTATACAAAGAAAAACACAAAAACCTGAATACACGCATTCTTGTTTGTATACAGATGTTTTGTTCTGTTGCTAATTGGATTTTGTACCACTTCCTCTCCACGTTTTTGATAGGCTGAATAAGATATCTGAAAAAAAATGCGAGCAAAGCTGTCTTATGTCTATTATCCTCGGCCTGAGTTTTGGCGAGTCAGGTTTTTTTTTCAAAGCTTTTTTTGCCGTACCATTGGTGCATTTTATTTGCACTAATAATCACTTAATTCTTTCGCTTAAAACACTTGTACCATTGTTTGTCTTTATTTGTTGATGTTTTTTTGGTAATCTGCACATGCAACTTGGGATGGTCCTTTGCTAAATTTTAAGTCCAATTGTGTTAAAAGTAATTTCACTGAGATGTATTAACTATACCTATTTAATACTTAGAGCCAGACGAACATGTCTACAGCTGATCATCAAATAGTCAATTTTGCCTAAAAACCAAAACACATTTTGCTTTTTACTGTGGCGTTGTGGTGGGGTCTTTTGCAATGTCGATGGGCCTATAAAAACTCAAGACTAGCTGAGGGTGGGTGGGGTTGAATGAATGGGAAGGGTAGCTTTGGGAAAGATGGAATAAGGTGGGTTCACTAGACAGTTATTACTATTTTTTGTATAGTTATAGAGGTCCTTTCACCTCACTCATGCATAGTGGAATCCCGGACATCTATTTCCTGGACGATCTACGATGAATCCCTATTCATGTCGGCGAGCTTTATCAATAAACATCACACCCGTCCTCAAGTGTGTACTCTGTCATCGCTACCTTGTGTAACTTTGAGACCTGTGCTCCACAACAAGATCTCTCCCATATAAACTAATTATTTCATAGAGTTGCAACTGTAAGTTTGTACTGTTTTTCGCGGCTATGCCAATATGGATCCCAAAAGGTTAAACTTCATTAAAGATTTCGTGTTTAGAGGGACTGGGAGTCTTTTTTACGGACTAGGTGATGACTTTGAGCTGCCTTTGAAAGGCGTTTTCAAGCCATTATTTCTCGTGTTCACATAGCTTTTCTACTCTCATTTTGGCCAGGACACATACTTACATAAGTGTTACAGAAATAAGAGAATAAAGAAAGAAATAGAGAAGGAATAAGAAATAAATAAAGAAAGGAATTGAATTAAAAGAAGGAAGTGGAATTTCCACTCAAAAGAGTAAAATCACTCCAAAAGAGTGGATTTCCACTCGTTTGAGGAGTTAAACGAAGGACAAACATTTTGGGAAGTTAAACGAAGGACAAAGCTAACAACGAGTGGAAATCCACTCCTTTTTTGGTTTATAATGTTCCTTGTGAAATAAAAAAAATAATAAAACAATCAAAACCGTGATATTTTAACATTACGGGTGTGTAAGGCCTATACGAAAACTCGGCACGGTTATCCTGTTTAATCGATCCGGGTAGGGGGCGAAGCCTGATCCAATCACCCTTTGTGTGTTGACGGCACGGATTAAAGAAATAATTGGCCCCATTAGGGAACAATAGCGTAGAGGGGAGGTGTCTGCCAGGAATAGATCGTCCAGTATAAAACTTCGTCATGCATAACCTTATAACAAAAGGTGTGTAATATCCCGAGTATTCGTCATTCAGATCAATTTAATACCGCGACCCTCAAGTCTGTGGCTATTCAAAGTGTGACCCATATTTTAATGCATACATATCCAACATGCGTGTCGTTCTTTAGATTTAGAAAGTCTACCAGAAATGGACTTTGCCATTCCCGTTTCCGGCAAGATGGCCGCTAATCAGAAGGTGGACGACCTCTATTTACTGGATTTAAGGGGTACTATGATTGTTAATCGAAGCTACATACATGGTAAGCACTCGACAGAAATTTATTGCGGTTACTTTGGGCCTCACAGACAAAACAACTCCTTTTAAACCTGGAATTTGTGAGGTTTAGTGTCCTGCAATTCTCTTGATAGGCATTTTATTATAATGACCATCATTTTCCGGTTAATTGTTCATTAATACTTATGGGCGCTTGGGGGGCGCCCTTTTAACAGTATTGTTCATTAAATAACTCATGTGACCGCTTGTGTTTTTAGAGGAACGGTGTTTCTTCCTTACTCCTAAGGGAGCTGCCTAAAATGAAATCTGACCACTACATTTTTTCGGAAAATCTTGTTTGACGTTTGCCCCACGTACTGGACTAAATACTGTTCCACTCTCTCCGTTTCGTGATTTGGCACTATAATTTCCGTAATTCAGTTTGAAATTTATTTTGGGGGCTGAACCGGATTTTACTTGTGAATGACCAAACCAGTTTATAGTAAGATTACAACAAGCCCAATCGATTTCAACTACTTCCTTAGGTTGCAAAACCCACACCATTGGCGAACATATTAGGTTTTTTTAAATGCATTTGGTGTTAATTTCGGTGATTCTATAATTTTCCCTGATAGAATTTCGTTAAACAACCATTCTTGAACCACACCCCTTTTGTGGAGAAGAAAACTGGTTCGTCTATGGGCGGTTTTGTAATGTGAATTTTTGTGAACGAAATTTCAACCTTGTTTTGAGAAATCTACCCATAAATCCGATCCTATATAGCGACTTTTATAAAAATCGTATGTTTGAAGTCCTGTAGTTTCTATGCAAGGATTATTGCCATTTTTAGAAGAGAAGTATTTTGTCCCCGTAGGCAGATACATTTGAAGCAAAATCCTGGTGCACCTGTCACTCAAGTAGTTTTCTCAACCGTGACCGTCATGGTTACGAAGCCACATAGGGGAACATAGTAAAATATCTGTTTTTTGTATAATCTGTTGTCCCACAGTTGCAATCTGTTTCCCACATTTTGCAATCTGTTCCGCACAGATTGCAATCTGTTTTCCCACAGATTACGTACGTTCCCACAGATTGCAATCTTTCCCACGATTGCAATCTGTTCCCACAATTGCAATCTGTTCCCACAGATTACGGTATCTGTCCCCACCGATGCAATCTGTTCCCACAGATTACGTAAGCTTTCCCACAGATGGCAATCTGTTCCCACAGATTGCAATCCTTTTTCGCACGTTGTTGCAATCTGTTCCCACAGTTGCAATCTGTTCCCACCGATAACGGTAGTCTGTTCCCACAGATTGCAATCTGTTCGCCACAGATTAGTAATCTGTTCCCACAGATTGCAATCTGTTCCCAACATATACGTATCTGTGGCCACAGATTGCAATCTGTTCCCACAGATTACGTAATCTGTTCCCACCATTGCATCTATATCCACAGATGCACTGCTATCGCTTCCCACAATTGGCAATCTGTTCCCACAGATTGCAATCTGTTCCCACAGATTCAATCTGTTCCCACAGATTGCAATCTGTTTCCCCCGATTGCAATCTGTTCGGACAGTTTGCAATCTGTTCCCACCGATTGCAATCTTGTTCCCACAGATTATTATCTGTGGCCACAGATTGCATCTGTTCCCACAGATTACGCAATCTGTTCGCACAGTATGCAAACTGTTTCGCACAGATTGGCACTTTGGCCTCAGATTGCACATCTGTGCCGATCAGATTGCAATCTGTCCCACAGATTGCAAGCTGTTCCCACAGATTACGTAATCTGTGGCTACAGATTGCAATCTTTTCCCACATATTAACGTACTCTGTCCCACAGATTGCCATCTGTCCCACAGATTACGGTAATCCGTGGCCACAGATTGCAATCTGTTCCCACCAATTAACTCAATCTGTTCGCACCATTTGCAATCTGTTCCCACAATATTGCAATCTGTTCCCACGATTACGTAATCTGTGGCCTACAGATTGCATCTGTTCCCACAGATTACGCAATCTGTTCGCAAAGTTTGCCAATCTGTCGCACAGATTGCAATCTGTTGTCTCAGATTGCAATCTGTTGTCTCAGATTGCAATCTGTTCCCACAGATTAAGATCTGTTCCACTATTGTCATCTGTTCCCACAGATTACGTAATCTGTTCCCACAGATGCAATCTGTTCCAAGTTACGTAATCTTTCCGCACAGATTGCAATCTGTTGGGAACAGATTGCAAACTGTTGCGCACCGATTGCAATCTTGGGAAGCGATTGCAATCTGTGGGAACAGATTGCACTCTTTGTGAACAGATTGGCAATCTGTGGGAATCAGATTACGTCATCTGTGGGAACAGATTACGTAATCTGGTGGGAACAGATGCAATCTGTGGGAACAGATTACGTAATCTGTGGGACAGATTGCAATCTGTGCCACAGATACGTAATCTGTGGGAACAGATTGCACTCTGTGGAACAGATTGCCATCTGTGGGAACAGATTGCAAACTGTGTCGAACAGATTGGCATCTGTGGGAACAGATTGCAATCTGTGGGAACAGATTGCATCTGTGGGAACAGATTCGATATCTGTGGGAACAGATTGCAAACTGTGCGAACAGAATTGCAATCTGTGGGAACAGATTTGAATCTGTGGGAACAGATTGCAATCTGTGGGAACAGATTGCAAGTCTGTGGGAACAGATTCCGTATCTGTGGGAACAGATTGCAATCGGTGGGGAACAGATTGCAAATGTTGAAACCGATTGCTTCCAAACTGTGGGAACATATTATCCAAAACAGATATTTTAAGCTATGGTCCCCCCCCCCCCCCCCTATGGGGCTTCGTTACATGTGTGCTCGTTATTAGGAATTCGTGGAGTTTGTGCCTCAGTGGCGTGAACAAAACCATTGAGCAATGAATAATTACTACACGTGCTTCACATTGTTGTCATTCATTTCATTTCAAAGAATCCAGGTGGTTGATTTTCGACGTTGTGCATTCAGAGAATTGACAATTTCACCCCATGATTAAAGTTGGTCACATTAAGGACTTAGCCACGGGGCCACTGGGAGGACAAATTCGGGGTCTACGCATTATCCGAAGGTTCGTTTATATTCCTAGGATCGTATTCGAAGGTTCGTTTATCCTAAAACGCGTTTTTCGAAGGTTCGTTTATCCGAAGTCATTAATTTCCGAGTATTTCATTAATCCGTAAGTGCTTAAATAATCCGAAGGTTCGTTTATCCGAATAGGAATAAGGTTCGGTTCCTCCGAAAAAGAAAGAGTGTTCGATAATCCGAGGTTCGTTTATATCCGAAAAAGAAAATAAGGTCGTTTTCATTCCGAAAATGAAATTGTTTCTTTAATAATTCCTAAGTTCGTTTATCCTAACAAAAATAAGGTTCGTTTATCCGAAAATGGAATAGTGTTTGTTAATCGAAGGTTCGTTTATTCCGAAAAAAAATATGTTCGTTTATCCGAAAATGAAAGCGTTTTTAAATTAGGATATCGTTAGTTGTAGTAAAACTTGCAAAATGTCGTTTGCGGTTTCCCTAGAACCCCCCCTTGTCCACTTAAGTGTTAAGTGTTGTTTTTATTTAAGGGAAACATCCGAATTAAGTGGTATTTTTAAACCTTAAGGGCCTTCATGAATACGACTTGTTACATTTCTTTATATTTCCCGTAATGTACGCGTAATACGCGTATCGTAATAGACCTTGCCTAACAATTTCGGGCAACGTAATAACCGACGCGTAATTTATACATTTTGCCGTGTTATGGTAATACAACAGTAATGTATCAAAATTGTGGTGTAATGTAATAAATCTTTTAATTACATAACGCGATATTTTTATTACTTTACCTGTTTTATTACATTACGCCGGCAGTTTTTTATTACATTTAACCCGTTTTATTCCATTACGGCGGCAATTTTTATTACATTACCATGTTTTATTACCTTACGTCTGGCCATTTTTTATTACTTACCTGTTTTAATTACATAATAGCAGACTTTAAATTACATTACGACGCGTTGCTTATTACACGATTAAGTACATAACACGTGTATTTCTTGTAATGTAATAACCGACGCGTAATGTAATACATTGTGCCGTGTTATTAAAAGTTATTTGGTGGTGTTTTTACTTTTATATATTGTTTGTTTATTTGTAATATTCATAATAATCTAATGAACTAATTGCAATGGCATATTTTGATTCAATTGATAGAAATGGTTATATCTAGCTAACAGGGGGCCCCAAAAGGGTATTCCTTTTGAACCAACACTTGTATTCCTAAGGTATGGTCAGCTCTATCATTGCGTGTATTTTGTCTCATTTCATAATCAATTAAATGAAACAACTGCGCTAATTTGGCATATTGGTAAATGTTTTAAGCCTGGAATAACGTACTGTTACTTACTTCTTCATGCATCACCCAATTAACTTAAAACTTTTTTTATTTTTATTAGTGATTTATTTTTTTGTGTGATTGTATAATTGCATGTGTGTCTCATTAGCAATCGTCACCATTATGGTAATGAACTAATTTGAAATGTTTTGGTCATGAATAGTTATTGACTATATCTCGCTAAGAGTTGGTATTTTTTAAGGCGTGGATTACCTAAAACTGTGTGCAATGATGTCTCATTTCCATATACAGACTTATATATGAAGTATTTGCATAATATTTATTTATTCTTATTATTAGTTCTTATTACTATATTATTATTTAGAAAGCCAACCCATTTCAGATGTTTAAAAACCCAAGATCTGCCAAGGTACGAGTTCAGAGCCAATTAAAGCCGATCCTAGAAGTGCAAATTCTGTGTTCCCATAGGCCTATTTATCTCACTACTCCAAACGGACCAGAGGAGTACCCAAGACAGCCCCCTACCCCAATGAATTTGAAAAGTTAAGGTACATTAAAGAAAAAGACATCTAGCGGTTTGAGACTATGCAAGGCCATGAAACAACCTACTTTTTCACAGCGCTCTCCCCACTTACGTCGGGTTTAGGCCCTTGCCTTTAACCCAACCTTGCTCCTCTCGCGCCCCCCATAAAAACGCTTCCTTAGACCTATAGAGAATCCACCAAGTAGGAAGAGCATGCGCGAAGGCAGAAACCATGTGGAGAATAAGTAACTCCAGACCAACAAAAAACGCAGACGGGACATACAATGTAATTTCCTTGCCAATGATATCAATGCCAGCCCTGTATTAACTCATACTATACGCTTTAAACACTTACGTGGAGGGGGGTCCTAGGGTGGGGTCACATGGGCCCCCTTGGTCCACCAACGGGAGTAGGAAAGACCTTGGTTCTAAATAAGTGTAACCCAAGTTCAACAAGAGAACCAGAGTATCTAGGATGTGCCCCATGCCTCCCTCCGGGGGTGCGGTGGCCAAGTGGTGCGTGCGCACTTGAAAGTCGTAATCTAGTACATACCGTTTAAGTTTTTATTATATTACGCGTTATTACATTATACACGAAAATTTTTTTACATTACTCGTTGATTTTTTTTATTAGCATAACGCGGGCAAATTTTTATTACAATTACCTGTTTTATTACCTTACATGGGCCAAATTTATTACATTACAGTCGGTTCTTACATACACGAAATTATTACATAACACGTGTAACAATGCCTTTAAATAGTGTGGGTTGGTATGTCATGAAACAGTTCCCGTAGATTTTGGTGCTAAAGTTTGATTTTCTTGCTGTTTTTCCAGTCACTTCAATCGGGACCCAGGCATCATAAACTGATGGGGTGCAAATTTTCCGACTGCTGCCCCCTTCCTCAAGGGGGGAATGTTAATACAGGAAAAATTTAAAATCGAGTCAAACTGTGTTTTAAATGTACATAACATGTTTCTTCTTCCTTATAATGATTAAGAAAAGTATAATATTTTCCTCGGTTTCCGACCTTTATTAAAGCGCTATAGCCACCATAATGGTTCAAGGTCATCAATTTTTTGCTTCAAAGAGCGCTAAATTCACATGAAGATGTGGAGTATACCGGATGGGTTCTAAACTATATTTGGACGAATCGTTTCAGAAATGGCTGAAAATCTTGAAAATAGGGTCGGTTAGGAGGGGAAACGGTGGGGTGATTGAAATGTTCTCTTTTCCCCCTATCCCTTGTCTGGATTGTTTTTTATCATACCACTAAGGAGAGAGATCAAAGGGTCACCGCCTGCCGGATAGTATTTGTCGTATCCGTCAGTGAGCGCGTATCAGCGCGTACTACGCACTATATTAAGTTGGTGACCGCGTAGGGGCCTACTCGCCTGATCCATTTACCAAGCGGGTATGATTGTTTTCTTTCTTTCTGCACGATGGGCCATGAATTTGGTTATAATACTTTGCTTATAGAAGAAAACATTGTTTTTTTAATAAAGTACAGCACATTGTTGTTATTATCATATCTTTAGAATGACTTAAGTGGATATGATCCCTTCCGTCCCACTACGCGAGTAATTTAAAAAATACTTCCCGCGCCTACAACGGTGAAGAATAGGGCCTCGATTCAGTTGACTCTTTCACGCAACATTAGTTTTCATGCTTTATTCCGTTATATCGTCTTGGAGCCCGGACTTTTGCTCCCGCCGGACTATAATGGCTTTCACAAGCACAAAAAACCGAGTGTAGAAGTATCTAGGGTCCGCCCGGACTCACAATCCGCCCTACAACGGTAAACAAAATAGGGCACTCGATTCATTGACCCTTCTTCACGCAACATGGTTTCACGGCTTATTCGTTATCACTGCCTAGGGAGCCCGGACTATGGCTCCCCCGGCCGGACTATAGTTGCTTTCACACCGGTTCAGCCTTCGCTCTCCCGGCATGGGGCTTCGCGCGCATGATAATTCCTAATTCCTCCGTATCAGACTCCGCTTGCACCCGATAACTATAATGACCATTACTAACAAGCGCGTACGTGTTGCGACGGGCGTCTTACGCATAAGACGCTATAAGCAGTACGCAATTAACAGACGAAAGGCGCCCTAGTGCAAAAAACAAGTCATGTATTTCGCTTTGGTTGTGATATGGTGTGACGAAAACTGGAGGCTACTTGAGAGATAGATTAAATATAGGGAAAAGTTACGGAATTAAATATTGACGTTATTAATTGGGAGCTCAAGAATTTTTCAAAATTAAAGATTTTTGCATGGATTTTAAAGTTGTACGTATATTAGCCTGCACCTGAAATGATTAAGCTAAGCCCAATCAGCGCCCTTATGAGGTAAACATAACGATTTTATAATTAATACTCTGGATTCATAATTCAGCAGGCGAACGCGAAATGGCATTTTACACAAGAAAAAACACACGCCCCTGTTGAGTAATGTCCCCATGGCAATTCACCCTGCTGACTTGGTCTTGACCTTTGTGGTTTTGATATAAGTGGGTAGTACGAGTCTATTGATATTCAATGTAAATAGACCACATTGTTGATTAAGTTCGGCAAACAAAGTTAGCCTACAGATTAACCCGTGAGTGTCTTGGGCCTTATTATTATTCCCCTATTGTTTTGGATAGGTTGATTTTTAGGTGTAAACTATACCTGTATCCTCCATGGGCCTAGACTGATCATTACGAGCAAATTGAAAATTACATATTTGTGAAATGGTGCCAGTGCCACCTTTATGGTTACACACCACTATTGCGCCTCCCTAGACTTTGTGTAGAAATGACTGTATACTCACTTTACATTGCGTTGTTCGCAAGACTCTCTTTTATAACATATCCAAAAATTCATTACAACTGTTCCGTATAAATTTTTCCAATATTAGCAATTTCTCGGAAGGTATTGTATGGGGGGTTCGATTCGCTACTAAATTTTCAGCGCTCCGACACCGAAATGCACACTGTAAAAATCGTCCTAATTTACCAGACTTTACCTTTAAAATTACGGTACACCCCAATTATTGAATAATCTTCACACTTTATAACCTATACCAACAATAAAATTACATTTGGAAGCAGAGAAAAAATGTAAATAAACAGTGGCTAAAAATAATACTACACATTTGAAAAAAAAGTAGTATTTATACGCTGACGTTATTTTATTTTCCGTAATATTACGTTATTTGTAACTTACTGTTTTTAATGTAAGAATACGAAACTATGGAAAAGTTTTACTATAAAAGTGTTAAATAACGTTCGTAGTTACGTCATAAAATGCACAATACTCTATATTTAATTTAGGTCTGCTTCAGTATAAAGTCATGTAGTGTAGTGGATAAGGTTTAGGGACTTGTAATCTAAGGCCCTGGTTCGAATCTATGGAAGGTACATGTATTAGTTTATTCATATGATGATTAAGTAATCGTGACATTAGAATGTGTTACATTACCATATAAACAAAGCGTATATAAACCGCGGTTAACGCTTTATTTCTTCAGTTCCCTTTTTTATTGCCTTTTTTTCTCCAAATGTTTGCTGAAATAGAACTTTTTTACCTGTGTAACGTAAAATACAATGTTTGTAGCCTATCATGAATTGATTGCCATAGCTTCAACGGGAAAATTTGCGTCAGAGGAGGGAAATACACGTTGTAATTTTATATTGTTTAAAAAAGTCAAAAACAACATGAGTTGAGTGAGATTTAGACGCCGTTATTTAACGTTCCCTGCAATAGTTTCGTATTTGTAAGACTCCAGTATTTTAAGTTCTGATGTAGTGGTCCCAGCTGCCAGTCAAATGCGTTTTTTTTACAAGTTTATTTTTAACAGTGGAGGGTGTGTTAATCCGCAGTAGTAAAAAAAACAAGCTTAAATCAACACTTTTCTTTCATGAATGTCAGGTACACTTTCCAAAAAAAATCGGTTTAGAGACCAAATTTATGCGAAATGTGCTAAATAGTATCAAACTCAGAATTTTCATTTGGGAAGTCGGACTATTGCTGTGGTAAATTTTGCCGGAAGTGTTCACCAAAAGTGTTAACTAGTGTGTGTTACCCTTAAGCGAGCGCGCGCGGTTTATTGGTGCGACCATCAAATCCCGGGCTGACGTCACTGCACGGAGGTAAGGATTTATGCGTGTATAGGGATGTAATCGGGTTCATTCATTACTATTTTAAGGTTCGGAAATCAACAGGTTAATGGATGCTGTTAACATCAAAAACACCTTCCTCAAATTATCTTTTGGCTAAATTTCTTACTTTTAAGTTTAAATTCTCGGAAAACAAAACTGGTTAAAGAATTGTTCTGGTGGCAGAAATATGAACTTCAAAACATTTTTTGGATTAACGAACACAATTTCATTTTCGGATTAACGAACCGTTATTTTATTTCGGATTAATGAATTTTCTCATTTTAGGATCAACAAACCCTTATTTCATTTTCGGATTAACGAACCTTATTCATTTTCGGATCAACGAACATCTTTCATTTCGGATCAACGAACCTCATTTCATTCGGATCAATGAAACCTGATTGCATTTTCGGCTCCACGAACCTTATTCATCTTTCGGATCCAACCAACCTGATTCTTTTTCCGATAAACGAACCTTCGGAAAAACGAAGCTCGGGAAAAAACGCAAACTTCGAAAACGAACCTCGGAGTAACAAACCTTCGGAATAAGGAACAATGTCGGATTAACGAACCTTCGGAATCACGCCTACGTAGGTATAGGAAATCCCGTGTCGGATTAACGACCTTCGGAAATAACGCCCTCGGAATAACGAACCTTCGGAATAAGGAACAGCACACATGAAAACGTCTTGAACAAGACTAATTGCAGATGCAAGATAGGCGCGGACACGCAATTTCCCGGAATCCCCGATTAGAAACTCCCGCGAGAATGATATTGACTAGTCTCTTGGTGAGTCTGTTCAAACAATAAATTTTCCTGTGTTTAGATTAAAGTGTACGTTGTGAAGAGAATAAAATTAATAGTTATCGCCCATCCCTTACCTACATTGATTACTGGTATCCCGATTAGGCTGTGTCAGATCTGATATGTCAGATAGTCAGATTCGGACAGGGTCACAAATTGACCACACCGACCAAAAAGCCACCCCCAATTTGCCATGGGGATGAAATCGCAGTGTGTTATAATGTGTTCTTCCAATATCAAAAGGAGTGCATTTATGCCAAGAAAATTGTAATATTACTGATCTCCGATCACACTTATGCCCATATTATGCATTCCATTCATTGTGACCTGCGCCCAATATTTAAAAAATAGACACATCGTGTGCGTGGAAAATTAACACCTTTACAAGGTCCGTACGCAGGGGGTTTTTGGGGGGTGCGGTCCCCCAAAAAACCACAAAAGGGAAAAAAGGTCATTTTTTGTGATCTTTTGCAATAAGGGGCCTCCAAAATTAGAGAAAATAATTTGACAAGAAGCGAAATTTTGAAGAAGTCCACTTTTAATGGTGAGATGTTCAAAAAGTCCAAAGAGGGCCATTTAAGGGGGTTAGGTCCACTTTTTTACCAAACAAGTTCCAGTTTTTCGAAGTCCCGCCACCCCCCCAAATGAATCCTACGTACGGCCTTGCCCTTACGATATCTTATGGGAGCAGGTGGTAGCTAGTGGCAGTTGAATTACTATCCCGGAATGTCATTCATAATGACTTGTTTTCCATTTACGCCTTATCCAGATTTCAAATCATTATTCAAACGCTGTCCTGTCCATAACGGAACATTTATTAACCTTAAGGGCTTTCAAAGCCGATTTAATACTGACAGGTTGTATATCTCCAAAACATGATGAGAAAAGGTAAGGACCCACATATTGGATTTAATACCCTATTTGTGTTTATGGGCTTTCAACTACTAATTGTAGTGTAGTCATTAGATAAACTCTCAGTTCGCGAACTGTGCATCTTCCAACGAACGCGTCACGGCTCCAAAAAAAAAAAAAACAAACAAAACGGTAACCAATTATTTCTTTATACTTACTAATAATTCCAAAATAAAAAACGACTACATTCCAAATGAAAGTAAAAGGGATGGCAAATTTAATACAAGGCGTAGCTAATAGACGATGTGCTCATAAAGTGGGAATATTTTTTTCAAACCCAATCTTAACACGTATTTTGATTGAACACCTCAGTATCATATGGAGAGTAGGTGAATAATTACATAATGAGTAACCACTCCAGGTGAAGTGACTCCATGCATAATTTTGAATTACGTTACAATGCCTTTTGTTGGGAGATATAAAAGCCAGACGTCTGGTGTTTGTTCATTTCCCTGCTCCAAGCTTGTATGCAACACATCCACGTTTTCCAGAGTTAGTTGTACCTTTACAACAAAACCTGACCCAGAGGTTCCCTAGGCTATGCCTCTCCAACGGCATTGTCAATACGCCGAAGTGTGCTTGCAATCCACGGAAGGTACAAAAACAAGCAAAGTCGACTGATTTCCTCCGGATATCGCAGAGTCGGGTTTGTAAAAAATTATTGGACTTACAGACGAGGTGATCGCCGACTGTCTAATCTGTGCTGTAGAGCCCGAAAAATGTCTTGTTGTTTGTGGAGAAGGACACTATAAAAATCACGTTCCCTGCCAAAACTGTAAATGGAGATTGCTAAACATGGTTACCGAGCAAGCGAATGACCAAACGTCCACGCCTAACCGATCACCACAGAGTTGCTCGATTCTAGGGATAGGGAGCACAGAAGATTTACAGCTCGGACACTGGCGAAATTTTGTGTTTATGGGACGAGAAGGCCCGCTTATTTTGACCATCAAGCTGGAAGACAAAGGGTTCGTCGATTCATGTGAGAACGTCCGAGTGGATTGTTATTCAGGAATAGACTCAAAGTGGTGGCGGCTTAGTGATGGTATGGGCCGGTATCATTATGGAGGAAAATCGTCACTGGTGGTGCCAGTGGAAATATGAACGCCGTCGTATACCTGGACTTCTGGAAAACCCACTGACGGCCACATGCAAGAAGGGGTTTAGAACACATTTTGTCGGATGTAAGATACAAACACGACGCACAGAGGGACCAATTTCTTGAGGCAGAAGGGGTGGAGCAGATACCATGGCCTGCTTGCTCTCCTGATATTAACCCTATATAGTGCATGCCTGGGATGCCTTAGGCCAAGCCATGACAGGGACAATCTTCCTCCAACTTTACGGAGTTAGCTCAAAGTTCCCCACATTCCCAGAGGTTGGCCCAAAAATTTTGATTCAGCACCTTTCAAACTTTTGAAAAAACATCTTCAAAACCTTCTTCCCCAAAGAGTGTTATTTAATCCTAAGATAGAAAGCATGGATTAGCATGATTTATGTATGTCTAATGTAAAACTCAACTTAATCGCGTTCACAGATGAAGTTAGAGATGGCTTTCTCGTTAATATGGTCGATTGAACAGATGAGTTTCGGCACTTTGTTTAATATCCTGCTGTATGTTTTCGTGTGCAACTCATGTTAAATGTTGTCAAGAACAATAAATTAATTCTTCACCTATCAAAAATCCTCGCCGCTTTTTTCTGTACCTTTAGGATCAGGTGATCTTTAGTAATATTCAAAAAAAATGAAGAATTATACTCATTTAGTTCGAGCTGTTACACAAACACGTTTATATCTATATTACTAAACAACCTGTTTACCATTGATAAAGAATACACAATAGAAGAAAAACCTAAGTTTTGTGACTTTATGCCTCAAAATTTTGGAATACAAACGTCGGAAATTGAGCCATGAAAAAATGCAGTATTTAGCCTTAGCACTCTGTTACGCTTGAATGTTCTTTATTCCGTTTGCTTCAATTGCAGTATGGAAGACTGTTAAGATGAGGATCGACCGGAGATTGGAACAAATGGGATCTTCACCCAACTAGTAAATATACTCTAGTATTTTTACCTATCATCCAGTCCATCCAGCACCAAGATCGCTTAGGAGAGAAGAAAGAGAGGAGGGAGGAGGGGGGCTCCTGATGCCCTTTCCCCCCGGTAAAAAGATAAGTAGATAAAAAGATACACAGTATTTAAAATGTAGTTTCTGCACCATGCGTATAGGATTTAGAGATCAAGATAATATCTCATCGCATATAAATAGATGTCTTCTTTTGAGAATACAGTGACACAGTTTGAAAGGCATCCACGAAAGGATGAACAGAACTATCAGGTGGTCTGTAAATAATACCTACGATGGTGATCTTAGGATTGTCTTCGAGTCAAACAAGGGGCTTCGTTAGTGGTTATTTAACGTTCCTTTTTTACAGTTTAAGCCATCTACAATATTAAATGCAAATCTCACACCTTTCCTACTTATTCGACTTTGTGGACCATAAAAAGTGGAGGACAAGCCATTATTTTTACATTGAACCAAATTTTACTAAAAGACACATGCATGATCACGATTGGTATGATTGGAATCACCATAATAGAAAACTTAAAATTTCAGAGCGGCGAAAGGATGGGGCTGGCTGCAAACAGTAATCCGGGCAAATGAAGATCTTAAGGTGGACGTTTATTTACCCGCCAACCCGCGTTCAGACGACGTTTTATTTACTTATTTATTATTGTTAACATCATGCTGTCCAAATATGAGCTAGTTTCGTGCCTGCGCTCGTGGTTGACAAGTTACACTGTAATTTATAACTATGTCAACTTGGACGTTCCGTGCATGTCAAGACTTAGATTGATTGGTTTAACCTATAGGACTCGTCAACTAAAAGGTATTTACATGATTTGAGTGCCAGTGATATTCCCAGACTGCGCTAGGGTACGGCTGGCAGTCTTATCGCCTCAAGTTGGTTCATTAATTTTATAAAGTCATATAAATAAGCTTACACCTAAATATAAGCTGGAAATCGAAATAGTGGGCCATGCCTATCTACGCTGTTGTTTCGTGATCTCAACAACGGGATAAAACAAACCCCGGTGTAAAATTCATCACAAATGATTAAAATCCCATAGCAGTCTTGTTCTCATAATATTTTTTCGAAAATGAATACAAATGCAACCTCAATTTCTCTTCTTGGATATAGTAAACCAACCTATATAACCTCACCGAACAATGGGACAAAATATAACCAACACTCTGCCCGGTATTTCCAAAAATAATCTGTTCGAGGTGGGAGGTTCGAGGAGGAGGGGACGTCCAAAGAAGACATGGAAGAAGCAACTGGAGGAGGAGAGTAGGAGGATTGGGTTGAGGATGGAGGATGCATTGAATCGGGTGAAGTGGAAGGAAGGAGTAAGGGCGGTTGCTGCCAGTGTGAGGTGAAACCGGCCACCCCCGTTTACGGGGACAAAACCGGATTTAAAAACTTTGGATTTACTACTTACTACTTACTACTAATCTGTATGTGTGTGAAAGTATTGCCATATTTGACTCGCGCGGTTCATTCGCCCCAGCTCACCAATTATTAATATGCGATACCACTTCTAGCTAATTTGGCCATATAGTAGTGAAAATATTACCTATTTTGACTCATCGTGTAGTATGCTATAGTATTGTAGCTTATTTAGACTAAGCTTACGCATTATGGCGCCAAAAATACGACATTTTGGTCATTTAAATGGGTGCGGGTCATTTGCCCCATCTTAGCGATTACTGCAATAACACTTCTAGCTAATTTAACCATATAAAGTGAAAATACACCAATTTCGACTCATTGTCCTGCAATGTATGCTATTCTAGCTCATTTAGACAAAGTCCACTTATTACGGCGCCCAATTAGCCACGTAGAGAACTTTTTAGTACGAATAGTAATCTCACGAGAAAGAGATAAATATTAGAAGTAATCACGGTGGCTTTCTAAATAAGAACACTAAATATACCAACATTCACCACCTATAATGAAATGCATTTTGTTCATCTTAAGTTTCACACTAATCTATCGATATGTTTGTTTTCCGAGTAGTGCATGGCGTCAGCTTTATATCCATTATGGTCATGATGAACGGAAATAAAAAAAAAGCAAAAAAGGGAAAAACGAAGGTAACAAGAATAGTCTTTTAAAAAGACAACCATCGCTTAGCGAGGATGTTAGTACTTAATATGTTAGTGTAAATACTTGAGGTCATAGGAACCCTCTCGTATAAGAGAGATTATATAACCACAGTATATATTTCAGGCATCAACCATACTCATGCGTCAACCTTTAATTTTGAAATACCACAGGTTTAGAAACGCCAGCCTTTATACAGCCATATCCATTTCATAGGTGAGTGCCCCCTGTTATGATTGTTCAGCAATGTGGAACATTGTGGGTAGTTTATCAATCAAATAGATTCTAAATATTTTAACCACAGTCCATTGCACCAAGATTACAAAATTAAAACTTACAGGAAACATGTTTTGAAACAATGCTTGTCACTATGAGGCAATGAAGTATCAACTCCTATGACACAGTTCAATAGCTTTTATTCACAAGTGTATTTAGAAATCACACCCCCTGAGGTTTGTGTATAATATATGATACCTAGAATACACAAGATCAGTTCATGTCAATCCATGTACAAGCACAACCCACTGAACTGTGCCCTTGGTTGATGAGCATATTGCAACTCATAGTGTTGTTATCTGGGCATTGTACACATAATGGTACTCCCAATACCATGGGTCAGACCCCATTACATGTCAATGAACTGAGAAGTTATCCACTGTGATGGGTGGGCTGTCATCCAGCTGCTTCTAGCTGCTTAGGAAATGTAAATGAATTTCCTTGTTGGCATATACCATGTCCTTAATTCTTAAAATAATTGGAACCAGAGGACTTTGTACTGCTACATGAGACAACTACCCAACTCTGCATGACTGTGATATTCTGCCTATCATTTGCTTGCTGCACATATGCTAGGGTAACTTGCAATGTTGTGGCTTTTATCCATTCCGACTTTATACCATCTTCGATGGAAAAACAAACGTAACTCAATTAGATCAAACAGATGTAAAAAAAAACGGAGCAAGTAATAATTGACAGAGTTTGGTTCTGTACAAAAGTTCTTATGTCTGAGTTTGCTAAGGGACGAATTCAAAACTCAACTGGCGGACGTTTTCCGGTTCTGCCCGGTTCCGCGCGGTTCAATTAATTAATTGAGTTTGCTGAATAACTTAATCGGATTATTTTTTTTTTTTTTTTTTTTGGCATATTATAAAACATGCGTTGGTATGTTCATCAATAACAGGAAGAGAGATCATATACCACCTCTTCGCTTAACCTGCAGTTCACACCCCGGTCACACACACAGCATGACTGTACATGTTTTAAGCACATCTAAGGCAATGGGGCATTACACCAATCCGATCTTAGACGCGATGCGAAAAAAACGGAGCAAGTAATAATTGACAGAGTTTGGTTCTGTACAAAAGTTCTTATGTCTGAGTTTGCTATGGGACGAATTCAAAACTCAACTGGCGGACGTTTTCCGGTTCTGCCCGGTTCCGCGCGGTTCAATTAATTAATTGAGTTTGCTGAATTACTTAATCGGATTAAATGATTGAGAAGGGATTGGAGTGGATTAAATGAAAACGCCTGGAAACGGGCAAGCAGAACCGGAAAGCGCCCGCCGGTGGTTGTGAGGGTTGATTTGGTTCCACTAAACAACCTTTTTCTTTTCTCGAAGTGCTCAGTTGGGGAGTAATAATCATACTATAGTCATGAAAGCACTAGGGACTTGCATTGACTCAACAAACGCCATTCACTGTGACAATGTTTTTGACGATTACTAGGTCCTGTTTTCTATTTAACATTAAAGGGCCCAAGCAGCGACCGAAGTCAGTCCAAATCCTTTGCGCGCAAAAACCATATTATCGGACTAGAAATGCCTCTAGCGTCTGGGCAAATGTCTGGATGGTAGTATTCGCGTCGCGTTGGCAAAGTCACCGTCGGGCCAACGTTGGGTAGCCGGTAGATATTATCATAGTTGCAAACTTGGTCGGCAAAACAAAACCACTGGACAAAAGGCGTGGGCCAATATTGTGGTTGTGTGTTAAGGGTTTGGGAAATTCCTTTTATTCCTATGGAATTTATTGCTTAGTGAATCATTGTATTCTTCTCCTGAAGGTTTGTTCTCTCTGCAAGTTCTTAATAATGGGACACGCAATAGGGTTATTTAACACAAAAGCATGCCCTCGTTTCCACGCGTTTCAAAAAGCACCATAAAAGAAAGAGAAGAATACGTTTACTGATAACACTAAGATATAGATTCCGCTAAACACTTATCGCTCATCGCGCGATGGCTGCGATGAAACTTTACATCGCAATACCGCGCGATTAAAGTGCTGTATTTACTCCGAGCGACAAATGTCACTCGCGGAACAGTTGTTGCGTGATTATTTTATTGACAAGACTAATGTTGCCAGTTGGCATTTGTTTTCATAACAATTTAGAGAAGTATTACATACCATCCGATTTGACCATATAGCTCTGGATTTCCGAATGAATCCAGCAAACTAGAATAGACGAGCCATATTTTATTACGATATAGGTCAAATCATGGTTACTATAGGTTATCCATGCCTGTTGATCAAGTAACTATAGGACGGATATTTCCAATATGGCATTTTGAAATTATTGGAAATATGTACATGTTCTTGGCCTATTTTGTATTGTTTTACCATTTAATTTCGCTCATCTTCAAGGATTTTGCATGACTTTTTTATTTTTTTTATTTTTTTTATTTTTGGTTTAAATTACCAACTGTCTACCTACATTTGTACAAGGGGTTGGCCATACATGCAACATGTAGGATGGGAGCTCAGAATAGAATCAGGGACTATAACAAAATTTTCGTTACTGAACCGCCAAAAATTCTTTAATATTATCCTTAAAAACGTAATATGCCTCATGGTTCAAGTATTTTTTCGCACTACATTCCATAGCCTTTTAATAATTGTTCATTTATGTTATTCATTGGTTAGTATTGTTGTGAGTACGGGCTGAAGGGAGATTTGTAAGAGGCCGGTTCCAGCTTGGTTTCATGAGTGGTCATCTCCGGACCTTGGTTCCTAGAACAGCCAATCAGAGAATTCTCGCGGCCCGCGATTTCGGCCGAGAGTTGAACCAAATAAAATCTCGCGAAGGGCTCAAAATCCTCGCGCGATAGAAATTCTTTCGCCAAGGCAATAAAAATCGCGGTCACGTTCCATAGCAGCCGCGATATGCGGAAGCGAAGGGCTAGAGTATACATCGGGCTTAAGGATGATAAGTTTAAAGTATTGCACCCACAGAGCAACAAACACAAACTATCTTATAGGGATTTCAAAATAAGTGAGACCGTATTAAAAGTTTCAGGTCTTTCCGGTCAAACCGTGGAGATGTAAGATGAATTTTTTTATTTAATGGTCACAGGTAAAAACACGTTTATGGTTACCATACAATGCATAGTAATTACAGGTATCAATGTAGACTTAAATTTAAATTGTTTACATCTAAGGATAGCTTTGGATGGTCAATGAAGTATCAGGATGAAAACACCAGAAATATTTCATTAAACGTGTTATTTGAACAAACTTACCTTGGATCACTCAAAATTATCATTTTTCCATATCACAGCATTGAGACAATAGGGCATTCTTCTATCAATGCAGTTTGTAGTTGCCATCAAAAAGGTTCAAATTTATTCAAAGATTAGCACAAAAGCGGATTGACTTTGCGGCCAGCCATGGCATGTCCTTCTCTCATTAAAGGCACATATTAGCACATTTTTTTTGAAGAGCGCCCCAAATTTTCAAAAATTTTGCGGATGTACACGGGTTTAAATTGGTTTAACTTGGCTAGTTTCCACTTATCCCTGGGAATGGTTAAGACTCGAAACGGTTCTATGTGTCACAAACGTAGGAATTTTTTACTAGAATATTTATTATCAGGGATCCCCGGTGTGGGTAAATAATTCAACGGCCTGCTGGAAACGGCCTTCCACTGTGAAATAGCAGGGAAAGGACAATAGCGCCTCCGCCTACGAACATCCATTTATGGGTTTAATAGTTTCAGGCAAGTTCAAGTTAGAGGTTATTTTCTTCGAGCGGGTGGCACTCATTTCATCATGGACGGGACATAAACATAGCATTTCCATTTCTTCTGCCGTTAAGTCCAATTGGGATCCCAATGTTAATTACAAAAATTGCTTAGTTTGTGATAATACGCATTTTAGCATCTCGTTCGCAGGTAGAGTTTCCTAGACACTTCCACTGACAATCTGTGTAAAAATATCAAATTTGAAAATTGGGGGCACTCTTCAAAAATGTTGCCATTATTGCTTAATAGACAATTGTAGAACTGATGAATCAGTTTCCAGTAAGCCGATTATGTAAAGTAACGTTGTACCAGGGTCACAATATGTTTTGTATATGCCAACAAAGACACCAATATGTTTTGTAATGGCAAATAAGGGCCTACGTCTCCACGTGGCTGGGGATGGACCACATATCAATATCACCCCTATGGAATGGACTATAATCCTATGATCCATGCACCTTTACCAAAAAAAACAAGATGATAACACCAAGATTTCTCTTTACTGAAGTAGGGTTGTAGATTATCGATGCCTGTCGTTACGTGGCGCTATAAAATTAACACTACGTCATCCCTGTCATCACGTCATATATGCATGGAATTAAGAGCAATAGGACTAGAGTATCGAAAATGGTTGGCCCCAATTACTATCGCTATTGAAATCGTCTATGGGCATTTGTATACAATGCCGCCCGCGTAAACCAACCCTACTCCGGCCCCTATAAATAATGGTTAAAGAGACCCTGGAACATGTGAAAATAGTGCGCCCTCAGTTGGTCAAAGTTGATATTTTTTGAAGGTTGTAAGCTTATTGATATACACTAGCCCCATCACCTGAAATGATAAGACCAAACAAGCGCCCTTTTGGGTAAATAGAACGATTGAATATTAATGTCGCCGGCGACATAATGTTAGCAGAGCGACGGCGGAAAGGCATTTAACATTAACACAGGAAAACACACGCCGTATGCATGAGTTCAATATATTCATGTATATACACATTTTTTTTAAATTATATTGATTAAGTTATGTCAAACTTAAAAAGGTGGCATACAAATACCTAGGTGCTGTTTAAATGTCCATATCTGTGATTTTGAGTGTTATGTTGTTTTATGTGTAAAATGTATATATCTCCAATCTTCCAATGGCAGACTATCATTTGCGAGGCAAATTGAAGAAAGAAATTCATATTCGTGCAAATGTGCCAGTGCCGCTGTAACAATAAGCAGAATCAACAGATAAGGTCAACTTTGGGTTATTTCCTAGAATCAAATGGCGCGCACAAACAACCACTCTATAAGCCTGTATAGCAGATTCTAGTGAAAAGTCACCGATGAATTCTCGCATGTGTGAGTACCTTCCGGGTGACTTACCTAATATACACAGAACGAATCTGTGTGTACATTGTACGTGTTCATGCAACCCATGCTTGACCGCGCCCACAAACACACACGGTTCTGTGCCATATACTTATGAAGCAATCATACTCCCTGCAAATTTCTCAGTTCAACCTTTGGTTCCACTGTCTGGAAAATACAATGCAATTTGCACTGTGCACCACACATATTAATTAGATGTCACTTGCAAATGATGACCAGCTGTGGGTTCAGGAATATCTAAGTAATACCGACACACATAGTACATCTCACGAGGCACATTAATCGGCGCATAACTCTATCATTATTTAGAGTACTTTTTGCAACCCTAAATTTCCGGATGACTCATTGGCGCAACGGTACTGACATAAAAAAACAACACAAACACTGAACAACGGAAAGTCTTATGTAATTCTGTGTTTCAACATCATCTTCCATCTTCCGATAGCCGAGACATTACCGGATTTTCGCCCTTATCATTGGTATTAATTTTTACCACCAACTGAGGTCTAAAAAGTCTCGTCGAACGTCATACACACAATACAGAATTTTCAAAATCTCCCAAAGCTTATCGCCAATATGACGTCACCATACAGTTAATGAGAGTAATGAGCGGGGCGCTCTTCTTTGTAAATGTATTGCAAGTAAGTATGTACGTGGCGCGATTCTCACCGTTTGATTCGATCACATATTTCTTAATTATGGATTCGTAAGGGATATGCCCTTAAAAAGGCGGCATATTTTATGGACGGGAATTCCTTCCGCGGAAATGCGTTATGCCAATTGAAGACAGTGGTCCTTTTTAAAATGGATTATAAAGCATCTCACGTGGTTACCGCAAATGATTGACGTGATACATTTCATGGCAAGCACGCAAATTGATGGCAACGGTGCGATTAAAAAGGTTGTTTGTCAAGTTTTCGTGACCTCTTTCTTGCTATTTAATTTCCTGAGTCAAATAGTGATAAACGTGCTCCCATCTTGCAATTACGTCATTCCAAACCAATTTACGTAGCCCCAATGAACCCTACAATTTTCTTAGGCGGCTAGCGAGCCTTCTGTCATGCCAGTCTCCTAATCCGAAATAATTTGGAAATATGCCAATCGAATCAATTTTCCCATTCTTGGATTCTGGAGCATTACATATATCTTTTGAAAAGGACAACGCTGACATTCATTACGCCACGTGTAGTCCGAACTATGGTACAATGGATTCAATTTGTGATTATATGTCTTCCTGTATGGGTTCAGTAACACATGCGGCCCGTGAGTTTAATCCACATAAACGTAAAGATACGTTTGTGTTAACGGTTGGCAACAGTGTTTTTGGGGTATTTAGGATACTGAATATCGCAACCACCAACCACCGACCCCCCTTCTTGAATGCGAAATCCACCACCCAGCACTTCCAGTTCGTTGTATCACCTTCCTATAACGCCAGTTTGTGCTTGTTTGTGCTGAAAGGAGCGCAAATATCCTTTTGATGATTACGTTTAAATATCCCTTTTCCCGCAGAAGGGTTTTTGGTAATTTGTAGAAATGCGTGTGTTTTGTGTGTGTGTGTGTTGTGTGGGGGGGGGGGGTGACTCTTCTTAGGTATCGAATCTTAGGTAATGCGAGGCCGGGTTTTACACTAGATTGCAGTTTATTCAGAGGAAAACTATTCAATACTAACTAGTTTTAATGGTCATAAACATTACAAAAAGGTCATTTTTACACTTGATGTGGCTAATATTACACACCATGTTGCACTTTACTATTACAATTCCCATGAAATGAAATGATAAATCCTACTCCAATCTTTGTGGACATTCCATTGCCATAAATAGGCAACAAAGAAAATAAACTACAGTGACATCAATTTTGTAAAACTAGTGATTTACAGTCAGTGTCATGATATATTCACACCATCACCTGGAATTTCTATTACTCTCTGATAATCAATGGTACCACAAATGAAGTCATAACCAACCCACATATTGAATGCTTCCTAGCCCCTCCTTGTAGACTTGACCACACCACATCAATCTCTTTGCATTTCCTGGACCTTTAAGAAGCTTATTTGAGCATGTACACACTATTGAGCGAGCAACACTTTTTAAACACAGGCATAATTGTTTATCTTGTCTTTTTATTAACATCTGTTTTTTACAAATCACATGAGTGTTTACATTTTCACATTTGTGCTTTGACAAAATATCACCATATTTTCAACATACAATCACGTTAACCATTGCCACCAACACATGTGTTTTACAGACAGATTCATCTGTCAATGTCAATATAGATCGCAATTGCAGAAAAGTTGAATAAAACTGTATCTTAACATCCTTTTGACCCTAAAACAACGAACGAATATTACTGCTTTAATTTAATTTTCGAATATAAATTTCTAAATAAAACAAAAAATATTAATAAAAAATATAATTCCAATAACAAAAATAACCTCATCTTAGATAACCTAATATAAAACGAGCTGTAGAGATTCACATTGGTCCCCAAATCACTTCAAGCTTGCGTTTATGCACATATTAAATGCGCATTTCCCAAAATGACACACCAAATAGAATATGTATGTCTAGCCCTTTTTCTTTCATCGTTGATCATTGTGTCTTGTTTTGTTCAAATGCCATTTTATTTACGAAAATTAATTCGTTAGCATTACAAGCCTCTTATTATTAAAGACATTAAAATTAAAACTGGGGGTAATAGGAATTTCCCCCGGGGCCACTTGTATTCAAAGGTGGATATGATTCTTTAACATGGACTTCAAAAATGTACCCTAAACACTTATTTTCACAACCGACTAAAAAACAATAAAGCTAAAACATAACCCTAACAATATTTTTATCTGTTTATGATACCCTCAACAAGTACACAGTGGTAAACATTGAATTCGTAAATATACCTTTATTTATATTGCTTTTGCTTACTTCCCAAGTTCCGTTACAATACTTTGGATGATTTTGATCCCGGCTTAATGAGATATAACATTACATTCAGGTTAAGACAAAACATAACCTTTTTTCTGTTTTTGCTGTTTTTGACAGCCCTAAACGATGTAAGCGCGTACATCTCCTGTTGAAAAAAGACAAACCCTTTTTTATAAAACGCGTTTTCTTGTTCACGCATCATATCACCTTTGAATACAAGTGGCCCCCGGGGATTTACCTATGCTACTGCATGCTGTCTTGTTCACCCTTGCGGAACTCAAAATCACAATCTGCTATTTTACACAAAATTAAAATAAATATCACCCAAGTATATTGCAATGCACTCCTTGAACGAATTATATAATAATGCACGAATGTTCTAATTTTTTCTTACATTCAACGATTCATCAGACCGTTATAAATGGTACAATAAAATGGATCGGGAAAAGGGTTTCATAAAAACCCTCACATGCCAAGCCCTATCATTGTGGTGTATTCGTAACTAAAACCTATTATTTTCATTTTTAGTGTACAATGTGCGAGAAAAATCAAAAACAAAAAGGCCACTTTTCATCGCATTGAATTAATTCATCTGCGAGAAAAATCAAAACAAAATAAACAAATGGTGCTTTGGCACACCACACACGCAACTGATTTTTTTTTTGCTCCTAATTCCGACCACAAAAGCAATATTTTTTTAGTTTCAGTAGTAGTACATGGCCTTGGGAATCTGCATGGTTTCTGAGAAGGAGGGGGTCAGGTGGATCCTCTATCTACAAAGGCAGTGCAAAATACCTTAGCTTTTAGTGTTTAATACATCAGCATCCATACCTATTCACATCTTTGTGTGAATCCATTGAAACTGACAACAAATCTGGGATGATACACACCATATAAAGTGTTTCATGCGCATTATCGATGATAACATTTTTATGACAAGGGCAATCGGCTACCTACCTCGACACCCAGCAAACATAAATACATAATGTACAAACAAAGGTCTTAGGACGGGCTCTCATAAGATTTGAAAACTATTTTAAGCAGAGCTTAAATAATGCGCCAAATCGCCCTTTACCGTTTAAAACACTACAAATGTTAAAAATAGAGTTTGTTTCTTTCATACTCACCGGGTATTCGTATGAATAACCGGTGATTTATGTTTACTCACGGCATTTTAGGATATTACATGAGAATTCACCCTAGACGTGGACTGCTTTGAGAAGAAACCAGTATGTTACTCTTACGGACTTTGACCTGTAAACACCCGGGTAAACAACGCGCTTTTCCATATCGATTGCACTGCTCATTCAAACATAGAATATACGTGTATGGCAAGCTAAATGAATAATAATTGATAAACCTACTTTCTATTTAAAAAGATACCTTTTCGCCGATTAAAAAAACTATATTTTTCATCATAATTAACCTTATCATGGACATGTTTTTCTCTGTATTTTTAGTTACCAAACTACAAAACACTTCACCAGTGAGAACCTTTTTTGCTGATCAATTAGTTATAAATAAAATCTGGTTTTTAAAAATAACTCTGTTCTTACTTAAAGCCATTTTGATACAACTTAAACACTTCTTTTTCCTAATTTCTTGCAGACCATTTCAATGTTTTTGAAATAGGAACGAACGCTTTGCTTTATTATTATAATCCAACAGATTCTTATAAAACAAAAATAATAATCATTTAATTCTACAAGCAATAGACGTTACCGTATTAGGTAAACTTAGCCCATCATTTAGTGTTGCATTATAATTGATTTGGTTTCTAAGGATTACGTAACGCGCAAGCTGGACTTTAATATGCAGCAAGCGTGCATTCGTTTGTGGTGATTTTAGCGTCCGCAAAAAATTCATGAGCGATTTTCTCCCTCTGCGTTTACGCGAATTTGTAAAGCGTTTGCAAAATGCGCGTAGAACTCTGATGTAGCTAGGACTTTCTAAGACCGCGCCTGATTAATTACGCGTCACGCCTTTCACGCACCCTTTTTTGTTTGCTGCGTGAACATATAGCGTAAAAGAACGCGAGACCAGCGAACTCAAGTGAAGACGGGAATTTCATCAAAATTCCTCTAAAAATGACCGTTTTGGAGGTTTTCAGGAAACGAATATGGTGGACACCATTTTTTTTTATATCGGTTTTTTCCCATTATGGCAACTTAGACCTCACATGTGAAAATTCAGAAACGTTCGGCCCCTTTGTTATCCTTTTGGGGCACGTTTAGTATCGGTGCATCGCATTTTTCCATAGGGTTGCGTGGTAAATATGTATAAGTTTGAGCAAAAATGTACTTTTTGAAACTCTTTTTTCTAAAAAACGAATTATGGTAAGCCCTATTTTTAATTTCAGATTTGTTATCAGCACTAATTGACATTTACATAGATCAAATTTTAAAGAAAATTTGACCGCCCCCATTTAAATCATGATGCCAACACTTTAAAGGCATCGTCAGTTTATTGACTAAATAAGAAAATCAAATAAAATCGTCTACAAAAAATCAGATTTGTCCATGCCTTTGTAATGAATTAAAGTCATCTTAACATACGCTAAAGTGACAAGACCAAAAGCAAGCTAACAAAGACAAATCAGATAATTAATCATTACTATTCCACGTAAATTGGAATGAACGTTTCATATCTTGAACAACGCCGTTTTCTTCCTTTTCTGTCAATTCGTGAGTTGCAAAAAGTCATTTATGAGAATTCTACAGACCTTATCCTTCACATTTAGGGTATTCCTGTAGATTTCAAATACTTTGACTCTTTCGGATGAATCTCTGATAGTGTATTTTCAACACAATTCGTTGGTTTCTTTTTTAATATTCACTTCGGAGGTAGCCTAAATTACTAGATATTCTTAAATAACTACATTGGATACTGGAGCAATTTCTTTGTTTCCTTTCCTGTTTCAAATTTCGCCATTTTAACCTACGTTTACGCACTTCGCGTCATGAGCACTATATTTGAGTATACGGTTGCTTCATACCGCGTTTGCTAACACCTCGCGCAGGCCCGTACAGCGGGGGGGGGGGTGCTGAATTTTTGCATAAAAGTCCAAAATTTTAGAGAAATTTTGACAAGATGTCCACTTTTTTGTTTTGATGAGATGTTCAAAAGTCCAAAATAGGCACCATTTTTTGTTGGGGGGGTAGGTCCACTTTTACAGAAAAGGTCCTTCGAAGTCCCGCACCCCCCCCCACAAAAAAAAAAATCCCTGCGGCACGAGCTCTGCACTACTCGTGCACACTTGTCAACGTTAGGTAAAGGACCGACCTTGTGTACCCAGGAACGGAGTGCCCATCTCTCTTTCGAAGCGATTGGGCCAGACTCCACCATATAATGTTGCTGTAGTGGAATCGCCACACATCATCTACAGCGAGTCTGTTACCTTCCCAACATTGAATAATGCCGGTACCCATTTATACACCTGGGTAGAGAAGAGTAATTGAGGTAAAGCGCCTTACTCAAGGACGCAACACATTGACCCCAGCGGTGCTCGAACCCACAACTTTAGCGTGCGGGCCAAACGCTGATCCACTGGACCACATGTGCCCTCGTTAACGTTAATTGGGTGTGTTCTTTGCATTCAACAGGTTGTTCGCATTTTCTCCCATGATGTAGAGCTCCACTCTCTATCTCTCCATTATGTTCTCTATTGTGTGCTCTACGAATCATCTAGTTCAGCACTATAACCAAATACCATCGCAAGGTCAAGGATTAGTCGGTATAATAGGGGAAAACAAGGACGTGTTATGGGGACCCCACTTCTCTTACACTATTTCAAAAATCATACGTTTATTCTTCAAGTTTAGACTTACAAACATAAACAAAAGCAAGGGAGAGCATGGGTGTAATGAAGGGTAGTGTTTGTGAAATCCTTCGATGTCTCCTAGATATTCTAGCACACTTTGTTTTGTTAATGATACAATTGATATCCTAAAAAAGGCTTATTCTCATGTCACAGTTGATTCCGATCGTGCCATATTGTGCTCTCAGCAAATATTTGTGTCCCAGTGACCAATAACCTAATATGTGTTGTAATTTGTGTCCGTGACAGCGAAGTACATTAAAGGTTCGGATTTCTTTTTTTCCATGTAAGATTAACCGCACATACAGTATTAAGGTCAACGGTTCAGATGAAATAAAAATCTCAACTATAGGAAAGTCGGATAGACGAAGATTTCGTATATGGATTACGAATGACCTTTTACAGGTTGTAAAAATACGATCCCAGGAAACACAACATGTTCTCATAAACGTTTGCGAACGTCCGAGATTGGTTCGGGTTTGGGCAGGACTTTGCAAACGTCCAAAAACATTCTGCTAACGTTATCAACGTTGTTCGCGACGATGTAGAGTGGTCCGAAATTGTTAACGTTACTATGGTTAGATCGGGTTATATTTGCTTTATTAAGACATTCAGAGAACGTTACCTGGGCGTTATAAAGTAAACAAGTACATTGCGTTATTTTGCAACGTTCCTAAAACATATTTTTTGAAATCTCTTAGGCGCTATTTCTTTTTGATGCAAGACATTACTATCCGACGTGAATAAATATCCTTTCCAAAATGTTTTTAAATTAAAACCATTTTGTAAAGCTCGATTTTTATGTTACCGAAACATCTGCAGAAAACTTTTTACCTAAGTGGGCACATCAGTGGGCACAAAATGTTGTTAATGCAACTTTATACGTTGTGCAATGGCTGTGATTTGGTTATATACGCAAATTATTTGAACGTCATTGGTTATAGTTTATGGTTATGGTTTAATGTTGTAATAACATATTTTATTACCAAGCCATCAGTAATTAGTTTTAATTGGTTTTAATTAATTTTGGTTGTTTGAATGTTTTACAACACTAAACGAACCAAAATATAATCATTGACGTTATATAATAAAAATAACATAGAACCAATTTACAACATGCAACATTTTATTTGTTATTAATTCATGAAACCTGCCATAATAAAATTGAATAAGTTAAATAATTTATTAACCAGTAAGCACAAAACATTTCCAAACGTTTTAAACTGGTTTTAAGCTTGGTTCGTTTTTTGTTTTTGTTTTTGTGAGACGTTTTACAAATATCACAATGTGACATGGGTTAAGGGCATTAGGTTATAGGTACAAGGATGACTTTGCCAAGGCGTTATAACATTTTTAATTACGTTTGCAAAATACTCGCAAAACAAACAAAGAAGAACGAAATGACAACATTCTTACAACTTTCATCACAAGCTTTTTGTTTAGACTATGACATTATTTTATATTTATCAACGTGCATCTAATTTTGTCGGTGTAAATGGTGTCTGAATTTCAGTGGTAATAAAATAGGTCACTGAAAAAACACGTTGAAACACTCTTCTGCTAAACGTCTTTCTATATAAAATTAATAGAAATCAACCTTCCAAATTTCAGGGTTTGGGCTTTCACGCGACGAATCTCAGGTTCAATTCCCAATACAGGTAAGTTAGATAGTTTGTGTCTGTCAAATAAACTAGTCCAAGTTGCTTAATGCAGATACCCTTGCATGCAATATACACCCCGATACAACATCCAATCCTTTTCATTGATTATCAGCGTGTAATTAGTCAATTAATCAAATGTTCTTCGAACATTATAACGTTTTATGAACGATATAAGAACGTTTCAAGAACGTTAATTCTAACGTCGTAATAACGTTAAAAAGTGTCTACACTCTACGTCAAACAAAACCATTCAAATTACCAAAGCCAAACTTCCTCACAACGTTCACAACGTTGCCACAACCTCATATTGCTAGCTATGAAACTCCTTATACCTGAGCAAATAATACATTTGTAATGCAATAAGAAAAACATTTCGGAATGTCACACTCTTCATAGAGTGCGTATGAATGACATTTTAAATGCCGTTAGTTACAGTTTATTTACATCCAAGTAAATACATTATCACAAATCTATATAAATATGAGATTGACCGAGTTTTGGAAATTATGACAACCATAATAAAATTATCGGAAATAATTGGCATATTTCCAAAGGCAGTTGGAGTTTATTCTTTCCTGATACAGGGTACTCGATAGTTGTTTTTGTACATATTAATCACATTAATATTGCAGTAAAGCAAGCAGAAGTGCTGAAAAGACCACAAGCATGTGAAGTATTTTCCCGCGTGTTCATCAAAAACATGTATCAAACGCTAGTGTTTATTTCTTAATTCATTTCGATTCTCTGCACACAAAATACGTGATTGTAGAACTCAAACATGGATACCTAGCATAGGATGACACAATACACAACGAATAATTATTATAATTTGAAATCCATTGTTTTAAGTAGAAAAACATTATGTTTTTTTTTTAAATACAAATGATTTAAAAAGGTGAAAGATGTATCCCAATTGCTGAAAAATGGTTTGTGTTGTGTTATGTTAAATATTTTTGTGATGTAGCACACGTTTCTAGAATAGAATGATTCGATAAATCCAAATATTAGCAAAAGCCTGATAAAAGTCATCATTTAAAATGAAATCGTCAGACGCCACGACTTTGTGCTATTCTGCCATTTTGATATTTATTTTTTACATTCCAAACAAAAATAATTTTGATGAATTTTATTATCCTGAGGCAAATCTGCAGAGGCGGAGAAAAAATTAGTATTGAGTGCATCAGTACAATGTCAGTGGATAATTGATGAATAAAAAAGCCGATATTGAACCCTGAGGAACACTAGAAGTCATCAGCAGAAGAAAAAAATACGGCTGGATAAAAGATACCTGGCACATTCAAGATTTTCCAGATTGATTTGTGTCGCATGGTTGTAAAGCTTTTTATATATATTAGCCCAATCAGGCGCACCTTATGGGAAAAAAAGAACGATTTTATAATAAATGATTCCGAAATGGCGTTTAACACGACAAAACAAACGCCGGGTGAGTCCACGGAATGGCACGCAGCCTTTGGGTTAACCGGATCGTGACCTTTGTGGTTTTGATATTAATGACTACGAGTCTATAATATTCCCAGTAATAGACTCATTTGTTGATTAAAGTTATCGCGAACATAAAATTACCTGGATGTCTTTAGCCATCTTAGTAATACCCCCATCAGTTTGGGGTATGTTATTTTTTAAATACATTTGTAAAATATCTTATTCCTCCAATGCTTATACTATAACTTACGAGCAAATTCCATATTTTGTGAAAATGTGCCAGTGCCGCTTTAAGGCACTCTATAATCGGCTTGCTATATAGTCAGCGAACCAACTCAGAAAAAACGAAATACTGACACGATAGGGCGTCTCAGTCAGCAAAGACATCCGACAAGTGGTAGAAAAACCAAATTTTTATAGCAGTAATGGCGCGTAAGTAGAAAAAAATAAACATGACAACGGTTAACGGAATACGTCAAAATTAAAAGAACCCTCGCCCGAATGCTGCCAAGAATTGCTCAATTTCGAGAGACGACAAGGCACGCTCTCTTTGCCGTATCATGATTAATGATCGTAAAAAGCCAGACAACGTCCTCGTCCTCATTTTGAGATTTTAGTATAATTTGACTGTTTTGAATGGAACTTACAACTCCCAGAGTGGTTTAAGGTGGTCTGAAAAATTAAATTTGGGTGGTAAAGCGTTTTTGAAACTTACTTCTGTAAAGAAAATCACAATTTATTTCATTATGCCATAGTTAAGGGCTATTCCGCATATTCTCGGAGGTCACCGGTCGTAAAGTCTTCAAATTTGGTGGGGGGGTAACTGGGACTGTACCAGAACAATTTGCAGTTATGGGGGTTCGATTTTTGTTTTGCAACAAACGCGAAAAGACGGGTAATCGCTTAAAACCAGTTTTTCAAACACAGGAAGTAATTAAAAAAAAAGGCTAAAGGTCCCGCATGAAAAATGTTAATCGAATGAATACGGGCGAAAACGGAGGGGCTGCAACCAAACTTTCAGAAACTTTTTAATTCCGTAAAATAAACAGGATTTTAACGTGAGTTTGGATAGTTTACATGGACTGGGGGTTATAAAAGTTTATCCACGTAGATGTGTGCTATCATGTGTAGGTGTTTGTGAAGTTGGTTCAATGACACTAATTAGACATAAAGTATGTAATTGTTTACGGAAATTCCGTGTATTTTAAGGGAAGGTTATTTTTAACATTGTACCAATTGATGAGCTATGACCATCCTCTTTCCATTAGTATCAAGATGAGGATTTCAGCATGCAATTATTACGTCAGAATGAAGTACTACTGTCAACTTCGATAGACACATAGAATAGGCGATAATTCAGTTTTATACCAAAAAGTTAGGAACATGAGATTTGGCTCTAATAGCTTCTAAATGCCGGCATATACAGAACATTGTGGTGCCATAATGATGGTTAAAATATCAATTTTCTACCTAGCAGTCAATATTTTCATGTGTGACTTATAACGTCATAAATAGAAATGTTTGTACTTATGTTGATACCAAAGGAAAGGTCATACTCTTAAGCAAGCTATATGTGTAACACAATTGAAAAGAATTGGATGTTTAATAAGAAAAAATTCCCCTGTTATTCACTCAAAAAATGGCTCGACGAGGCTTAGGGTCAGCCTTAACTGTTACCTTCATGTGAGATATGAGGTACTGGCATCCAAATTTCCAATTTTGGTAAATATCACCTGGTAAATCTGTTTGTCAATAAAAGTGAATACGATGAAAATATTTCCCTTCCCCAAATTTTTGCATGCACTTTAAAAGATACCTTATTTCGCGGATAGAAATACATGACGAGTATTTGACAGACTTGCTAACAGTACTCGTTGGGGCATAGTCTCTAGAGGCGTTGACGGAGACAAGTTGAATGGACATAAACGTACAGAGCGGTTCTGTAAATGGCATGCAAGTAAAACGGCCAGCTATCCTGCACAGTGATCAAGCTGTGAATGTCGTGTTCGGAATCATGTTCACAACTAATCATATATAAATGAAGTTCCAGATGACAGCATTATAACCCGTATACTGACAGCTAACGCAAATTAGTTATCGAGCATGTTTGAATATATTCTGTAAACTATTTCACGTCCTTAGTAATCTTATTAATAAAGACAAGTACCAACAAGTACGAAAAACTAGGCCACTGGTCAAGGATTCGTGTGCGATGATAAATCGGAGGAAAAAAAGGGGTATCGACACTCTTAATAAACATTAAAAAGTCAACACTGCCTCATGCATACGCGAATGAAAAATAAAATATTTTCTGTGTATATTTCTACAACTAAGAATTATAATACATTGCTGATCAACAATTGGCACTCGAAAGGGATACAGGCGGTACAAATAAATGAAATAAAACAAGCAGACAAACAACAACAAACAACAAACAAATATTTTGCAAGGCATCAAGTTACGTTATATTTCAGATGATTTTTGTGAATGGTTAAGGTGAGGAGGTCTCATGGTAAGTGTACACTACATTTTCTGGGATTAAATACCGCCAAATTTAATTTGCATTTAGTCAGATTTCCCTTTGGACGTTGATTTGCTTCTCTGAACGTCGTGCATTTTATTGTGAATTCGTGGACAGAGCACAAAACCGAACGATTAAAGTTCAGTATATCAAACCGATGGGAATACCTTTTGCAGTAAATTGAAGCTAATAAAATAAGCGTTCTCGTGATAGCACATATGTTCAGATATACCTTACTTAAAGATGCAAAATGGCGGGTGCAATCAGTGTTCATTTGGGTTCACTCTGTATTTGTGGGAATAACATCTACTGCTGTTTGGGGATAGAGATCTGTAAGTTGTAATATTTACCAAATTTCGCTTAATTTGTACGGCAAGGTGCATATTTCAATTATCAAAAGTGTATACCGTTAATTAATATTTATGACACAGTTTAGGTAATAGGAGACCTTTGGAACTGTCGTATGTGACAAATTTCTTCTGCATCACATTGTTTGAAAAAATCTATGAAAGACATAATAAAAGTACACGTTTAAAAATAGTAAATAATGCCAGTAAATATAAAAATCATTGTCAGATCTTTGTAAATGTCAAAGTATGGTAAAAATCATAAAAAGGCGATCATATTTTTCGAATTTTCTTTGTACGCATATCAAAACCATTTTTTGATGATTATTCACCTCCTGAGATAATTCTCGGGTGCCTGATTGTTTACACTTTTAAACTGAATCATCCGGATTTATGTATCAGTATTAAAGGTGGCTTGAGGTACTGATACTTGCATGCCAAGAAATCTTTAAGTATCAGTATTAAAGGTGGCTTGAGTAACTAATACTTACCCGCCAAGAAATCTGTAAGTATCAGCATTAGAGGTGGCTTGAGTTACTGATACTTATTTACCAAGAAATCTGCAAGTGTGAGTATTAAAGGTGGCTTGAGGTACTGATACTTGCATGCCAAGAAATCTTTAAGTATCAGTATTAAAGGTGGCTTGAGTTACTGATACTTATTTACCAAGAAATCTGCAAGTGTGAGTATTAAAGGTGGCTTGAGTTACTGATACTTATTTACCAAGAAATCTGCAAGTGTGAGTATTAAAGGTGGCTTGAGGTACTGATACATGCTAAGATATCTGTGCTTATCACATGCTATAAGATAAACTGAATCATCCGGATTTATGTATCAGTATTAAAAGTGGCTTGAGGTATTGATATTTACATGCCAACAAATCTTTAGGTATCATTATTAACCGTGGCCTGAGGTATACTTACATGACAAGATATATATAAGTATCTGCATTAAGGTGGCTTGAGGTACTGATACTTATGTGCCAATAATCCTGCAAGTATCAGTATTAAAGGTGGCTTGAGTTAATGATACTTACGTGCTAAGAAATCTGTAAGTATCAGTGTTAATGTAATTATACTTACATACCAAATATTCGGTAAGTACGTGAGCACGTGTGGCGCAACGGATAGAGCGCAGGACTCATGAACATAAGAACATTGTAAATCGTGAGTTCGAGCCCCGCTGATGTCAGCGTGTTTGTGTCCCTGGGCAAGATACTTAATCGCAATTGCCTCGTCGACCCAAGCGAAATCTGGGGAGCTGTTATGGCGGATATTACAATCTAAGTGCTGATAGGCATGTGCGCTTGTAAGGCATGTCTTAGAGCAGCCTCCTAGATGAAGCGAAATGATTGTGACGATTTCCTAACGTCAGCGTAATAATAATAATTGTACAGCGCTGTGATACCGATTGTGTAAGAGCGCTTTATAAATGCCGGCATATTGATTATTTATTATTATAAGTTCGGATTACAGTGGCTTGGGGATCTGATACTTATATGCCAAGAAATATGTGAGTATCAGTATCAAAGTTGGCCTGAGGTAATATACTACATGCCAAGAAATCTGTAAGTCAGTGTTGAAAGGAGGCACTGAGGTACTAATACTTCATGCCAAGAAATTGGTAAGTAGTAATCAGTATTAAATGTGGCTTGTGAAATCTCTAAGTATCATTATTAAAAGTGGCTTGAGGTACTGATAATTACATGCCAAGAAATCAATAAATATCGGCATTAAGGTGGCTTGAGTTACTGATACTTACACACCAAGAAATCGGCAAGTATCAGTATTACAGTGGCTTGGGGATCTGATACTTATATGCCAAGAATTGTGCAACTATCAGTATCAAAGGTGGCTTGAGGTGCTGATAATTACATTCCAAGTAATCTCTCAAGTATCAGTATCAAAGTTGGCCTGAGTTACTGATACTTACATGCCAAGAAATCTGTAAGTATCGCTGTTAAAGGTGGCCTGAGGTACTGATACTTACATGCCAAGAAATCTTCAGGTATCAGTATTAAAGATAAAGATAACTTGAGGTACTTATATTTACGTGCCAAGAAATCGGTAAGTATCATTAAATGTGGCTTGTGAAATCTGTAAGTGTCAGTATTTAAAGTGTCTTGAGGTACTGATACTTAGATGCCAAGAAATCGGTAAGTATCAGTATTTATAGTTTATTGAGGTACTGATTTCTTGGCATAAAACCAGATATAGGTTTAATTAAAGGCGCATTTTATAATCCACAGCCTCGTCCCCCGACCAACTAAAAAGTTGAGGAATTTGCATAATCTGATACTTTATGTGTGCCGAATCTGACCCGCAAACTCAATCGGGTAATATTTCATCCCCTTGGAACCTTATACACCCTTCGAATATCTACATTTAGCATTTTTTGTATTTAGGGGTAAGTTTTTTGGTAGTGTTAGGTCATTAATAAAATAATTTGTTTCTTGTTGATGTTTAAAGGGGTACTTCGATTCTGTGTGCAAAATTCGCAATGTTGTAAATTCAGTAAGGTGCATATCGGATGTGTTACTATCGGAATCTACTGAAAATGTTTCAATTAGCTTTTCTCATGGATATCTGGTGAACCATAAACAACAGAGCAGGTAATGGTTTTACATCTTGCACCTTCAAAGCAATGACAGCTCCTTTACTTGGAAAATTCGTTTCAGGACTTACAAAGTGTCAACTTAAAATGTTCATGAACTATATCGCTAACGTCCCTTAACTGCATTAAGATGCACTTTTGAAAAAAAAGAAATCACGGAGCGGACCCCGCCATGTGATAGGGGAAAATTACTCCTAGATCTAACAAGAATAATAACGCTACCTCACTTTTTGCGATGGTCGTCAGATTTTTCTCTAGGGACGTAAGAGATGCAAAATATGACACAACCCATTTCCATTCATACATTTTGACATGCACTGCCTGCTTTAAAGAGAGACAGACATACATTAACAAGAGTGGGACCTTTTGTTTACATTGTGTCAGTGCTCCCTGAAATGGGTAAAGGGACACATGCAACATTTCCAGCAAAATATAAAATCCTTAAAATAGCCAAAATTGCATAGAGTGTCATTTCCAGCCCATTCCTTTCATTTTCAGTCAAAGGATCTTCGTTGTAATAGTTAAAATACATACCGCTAGTAAAGATCGGCAATGCTTAATAAAATAAAGTTATGGGCCAGTCTGAAGTGTTTATAAGTAAATGTATACAACTCTGATGTGTGTTTCTTGAGTTTCAGTTGTGCAACACAAGCCATTGGAATAAAACCACTCCGGAGTCGTTATTACAAAGTTACTTGATTTACACACATAGCAAGTGTTTTAAGCGCATTCGTTTCAGAAGAGGGGTACCACATGTAAAAGCGATATAATTTTTTCCTAGATGCAAAATGTGCCAGTATTCCTATTAATTCATGAGTAAGTTATTGTGTAAACGGATTTAATTGTACTAATTGCACTCCAGTTATAGTTCACAGTGTTAAACCACATGAAAATACACACCGGACACGCCGTTTGACAGGTCCGTCATCTTTGTGGTTATAGTATTAATGAGTATGCGTCCGTAATGCTCAAGTAAGATACATTTAGCGCATTTTGTGCTAAAACAACTACAGAAAGGCCCAAATCATGTGAAGTGTTTGGCATCATAATATGATTTTTGTGTATATGATAGAGTGTTTTGTTTGTGTACAAATATATTTTATTCTTCCTAGTTCTTCAGCTATCAATTAAGAACATATTAAATGAATTTTATATTTTGTTGAAAATTAGCTTAGTCTATCATTGTAGGACTAAACATAACAGAGTTAGAGAGACGCAGGCACACATTTTTAAAAGAGTACGCCCTCAAAAATTGTCAAAATAATTTTCACTTTTTCCATAGTTGCATGTGTTATCTCTCATCTAGGATATTAAGTCTAAATCAACACTTTTACCGAATACTTTTAAGGAATGATTTGGTATAAACCCACTCCGGAGTGGTTTTATCCATATTACCTTAGTTCACAGTGTTAACCCTCAGAAAATATATATCGGAGATGTTTCCCTTTGCATGCACACTGTATGCCAGAAACGGTTATAGTATGAGTCCATGATATTCATGTAGTAAATGAATTATAACACATTTGGTGATAAAAATATTACATTTCTTCAACAAAAATGGGTAAAATCATGGGATGCCTTTTGTATCATAATTATGACTTTTGTTTACTTTGATTTGTGTTTAAAATATATTTTTGGTTCTTTGTAGGTTTTATTCTATCATTCGAGAGCAGATTGAAGGGATTATATATTTTTTTGAAAAGGAGCATGTGTCGCTTTAAGGAATTGCACTTTAATTTAACAGTAACCACTGTGTTCATATCACCTGCACTCAAATAAACATTATCAAAATCAAAGATCCATTTATGATTGAACGAATTCTTGAAGTTTTTTACCTACACAGAAATAATACATGGTGCATATCTCACAAAATGACTATAATGAAACCTCCTTTTACAATGTGGTTGTCATACGTGGACCTATTAGTATTAACAGCTTAAAGCGACTTTCAGAGATCCAGTGGTGCTCCTCCGATTTGCCCTTAAATGAAACCTATGTTTAAAATGTCTAATTGACTGCTACGTTCGGTATAGCTGATTTCTTCCAGTCGTAGCTTAGGCTGTCAGCAATGGGTAAATGCTAAAATCTAGCTTTCTTGTAAAAGTTGAGGTAATCGTTCCCATTCTTCCTAACAGATTTCTGAATGTCCCTTTAAAATGAGTCATGTTATATCATATCTAAACACACCTGAAAGTTTTATATTTTCGTGTTCAAGAAGAAACTGTTTGAAGTAGAAAATCGCGATGACGATGTACGTGTGGTACTGAGGCGACTGGTTATGGCCCTCTTCAGTGGCATTTTACATCTCAAACAATCACAAAATCTGATTAAAGTATTGCGATGTACAGAGCTCATGGCAAACACAATCCACGGGTTAAGGCATGAATTTGCTAAGGCCATGTAATAATTGAACTGTCGTAAAAACTTCGACATTCCTTCGTTTTGGGTGATTTCTTTGTCGTGCTTGGTGGTAATAAACCAAATAGTATACGCGTAGTGAGGAAACCAGAAGATGGCAAAAAAGATCGTGATGACCAGAACTATTTGCGCCAATCTTTTACGGGCGCGAATTTGTAAAGCAGACGACTGGTTTCGGGCAAGCATGGCCATGTTGCTATGGTAAAGTGTTTTAACAATTCGATAGTGATGTGCGGTGATAAAATAAGCGGGAAAATATAAAGAAAGGCAAAAATTAGGAACATATATGTTTGTGCTGTTGCTGATTTGACAGGCATATACAAACAATGCATTCCAAAGATTTTAGTCTGGGTTAGAAACAATACAGGTATACCCACTAGTATTCCAGTAACCCAGGCAGCTGCGACGGTCAACATTGTGCGTCGAAAGCTTCGTGATATTCGGGACTCAAGGCCCTGTACTATAGCGGAGTAGCGTTCTCGGCTTAGAGCAGTTATTGAAAAGATGCAAGCCGCCTGTGAAACAATGGGGACGTAATGACGAAACTTGCAAGCAGCGGAACCCATTAACCAACACGGTCTTCCCAACTCATGCTTGATATAAAACGGTGACGTGCTAGCAATATAAAGCAAATCAGCTATCATAATATTAATTATGAGAAGATTAGGAGCACTTCGAAGGTAAGAGTTCCTTAGGACAACAAGTAGAAGGCCGACATTTCCAGTTATTCCAACTAAGGTGATGGCAGCGAGAAAAACCACAACCAAATTGGCTTGAATTGGAAGTCGTCGACAAATATCATCCACAAAGTCAAGCGGGTTGAATAAGTAGTCATAGTTTTCTTCAGAAGTGAAGTTAAAAAACGGTGTGAATATTTCGACTTCGTTAGAATTGAAAGAATGCTGACTCCCATTGGCATCCATATTATGAATTTAGCGTCACTTACATAACATATCGTGTCGCCTTGTTAGCCTTGATGTAACGGGAAGTGTGTCAACTCGAAATAAGGATGCGATCTATATTATTTGCGCGATCCCTTATGGATGGCAGCTACTTCAAATATAAGTAGAATTCTTCAATAGCGCCAAGTCGATATGACGAGGGACTTGTACGTCACTATTTGGCGAGGTCATCTTGCACCTTGATGTCCACTTGCAACCTGTAGTAATTTATAAGACGAAAAAGAAAAATATAATTTTACCGATGTCAATATCAAAAGTATTTGAGGGCTTGCATCTAATTAAATTTCGTGGCTCGAAAGGGTCTGTGCAGAAGCGGTGGATTTTGAGCATAGTTAATTCAACATATTTCAGCTACAGCGGGGCTCTGGCAACGGAGGCGTTCGTGCTCACGAATACAGAGTGTTCCAAAAAGTTAACACACGGTCAAAACAAACGTTCGTGTTTCGTAATTGGTATGCTTTTAACACGTGATTGGCAAAGTCCCCCTACTTACTCCTTGTTGTGGACAGGGGGTATATGGACCCACCATACGGAAACCCCTTTTCCGAAAGACTTTATTTTACGAAATTGTATACACACATTAGGTTCTACTACAATAACAACCAAGAAGCATTAATGAAATCCCCCGAAGGAACCTAGAAGAAGAGACAAAACATTATTTTCAATTCGGAACAAAGGGAACACATAAACACGCCACTACGCGTTGTTCCACAAAATAATCTGTGGAATGAAGAAGTTGTTATATCAAATACAAGGGTTTAATCTACCTATATTGAACACCTATGATGTCATTTTTAAATATGGTCTATTTTGGTAGGGGTATTACTTTCCCACTTGTTTTTCAAAGTGATCGCTTATCGCATATTAGGGCTAACTGATTTTTTCTATTGTTTAATGCATGAATTGTTAAAATCACTACACAGAAAAATTTCATGATTGCTGGTTTTAATGAACTTTTTTTCTGACTCCTCTCGTTGGTGGACAGGGTACCCGCACTGATTATCTAACTAACCAGCCGAGGATTTTAATTATTTTTTTTCAGGAAAAAGATGCGTTAAGCCAGAAAGTTAGAAAATACAAATAATATGATTCGGAAAAATGTATTGTCATTGGCAAAGATAGAAAAATAAGTGCGGTCCCTGGGACCCCCTTGTCCACCTAACTGTTAAAGCCAGGTTAAAGGGGCGTGTTCCCCGATCGTCTTGGGACTCCCCTGATTTACCCGGAATAAGTATCAATTGATATCAGATGAAAGGCCGTATTTTTCCTCGTTGTCGTCCTGAAATTGAAATTTGAGCCCTCCAATCCATTTCATTCCCAAGATATAAACAAAAACCGCTGTTTTTAGTGGTTAACCATTATTACACAGTATTGAATAGGGCTTTGCAACATTCATTATTGCGTCTACCACACAAACCGCAAGATTGTTTCCCCCGGTACTTTGATGGTGTGGTTATGTGCAGTGCAGGCATCTCATACAAGTGAAAACACAATACACATAAATAGGAACAACCACCTTTGAATAACTTTGATTTACCATTTATTTCATTCCAATCTGATATTGCAATTAAACAAATGCATTCAATCAAAAATGATGAGTACAAAAAGCGAATTGTCCGATTTGGCATTGAATACGGGCTTTTTAGTATTTGTAAGAAAAGTGATTTTGTAATGTAATTTCAATATGGGCCAACAGCACCATTGCAAGATTGATGTTGGAAGTTATTTTTGACATTTACTATTAAAACAACCATTTTTGTACATCATTTATGATTGATCAGCTGCGTGTGACAATGTCTTTATTTCACGAATAGTTTAGAAGAACACCCACGCTATACACATTCTCCCCTACAAAGGACATTTAATTAATTCTGACACCTTAAAATAAAGAATAAGTAAAATAAGTAATTGAAACAGCTCATGGGTATGGGAGCTGGGGAGAGAAAGATGTTTCTTTGGATGACGGATTGTCTCTAAGAATTATTTTGTTGTTGACGGGCTGTCTCTAGAAATTTGTTCTTGTTTGGAATTGCACGCTCTCATATTTTGATAAAAATCTAAATGGAAGTCCCACATAATATCTTAACACGAGTTCTAAAAATCCCTGGTGTCATTTGACCAAAATTTAACATTTCTATCTAACCCAAGTTCATGTATAATCGTATTACTCAACTGAATTTTGCCACGTATCAGCTGGGCAACGCTAACACAGGGATCTAAGCAAGATACTTAATTGCAAGATATTACTCATAATAAAATTTCAAGTGTAAAAAAAAAAGTTTTGTGTCATTCAAAGCTTCTTTGAAAATATATGCTTTAATATTCCTTTTGTATGCATGACAAGGAACTGCAATGAATTCATATGTTTGACTTATCTATGAGACTAGTTGAAATTGGCCATCATAAGACAGAACATAAGAGCAATGTACAAGTTAACTCTTTCATTTATTTATATCTATATTGCTATTCTGAATGCCAATAACGCCCTTTACATCTCTCTCCTTATTAAGCTATTGTGGAATCGTTGAGTCTCAGGTTCTTCTGATGAATTGAAGAGTTTTAATTTTTCAAGCTCTACTCCAATAGCTGCTTTTTGTGATATTTTTTTGCGGTTTATTTTAAATGACCTACAAATGGTATTAGATTGGTTACGGCGTGATGATAGATATTTTCTTAATAATTATTTATACAATTTAGCCCCCTAAAGTTTATAATACCAGTTTAAAATTGCGACGTTGATTTACTCCTTTGGTCAAATACCATATTCTCACCGTGCTATTATAATTATGTGTTTTTTTTTAAAGAAACCCTAATGCAACCTGGTTCACCTAACATTTCAGATATTTATGTAGGCGATTCTTTTTGTATTCTCTGCATGCTTGGGGTTGTTCTGGAGTTAGGTCTGGCAGATTCGGACTCAATCACTTATGTATTCCTCGTCACCGTAACCTAAGGGAGACATCCCGTTTGCTAAGGGCAGTTAATTTGACCAGAAATTGGAGTTAAGCAATAAGTTATTATAAAGGATTCTGGGTCTCTGCAATAAAGTTTTTATTCAAAACTTGTCAAACCTTTCTTTCATGACTTTTTTTGTTTCGACTTTCTTCCTTCGAATAAATGATGAAACACACACGTTGAAAGTTGATTGAACACAGACGCTGAGAAATTTGTCTTATTCCAGTGGCCGGTGTTTTGTTGAGAAATGGCGAAATTCTATTGGTTTTTAGGTGTCGATATCAGACAGTGATAGATGACATTGACCGCGTATTTACGCGCTATGCATATTCCTTAGTATGACGGCGTTTTCAAAACAAATACCATGCCTGAACTACATTTAGAATGAAGTGAAGTCAACACGATCAATATGTTGGTAACCCGGGGTTGGTGTATGGCAATACTACCTATTTTGATATTTTAAATTAATGCAATATTTTCACTTAGCAAATTTTGAAGATTTTAGGGATATGGAGGAGTTCAAGACTGGTGCGGCATAACGGATGACGGCATCCTGCCGTTTAAGCATCTGGTACGGGACCGAACTGACTCTCTACTGTAACTCGTCTCAGGTCAGACCAGTCTGATTTGCACGCTTCAGACTGGTGAAAAATAGATTTGCCCTGAAATTGTGGCGCGAACTGACAGAGAAATCAGCTACATCTCAATCACTGGGGTGTGCACGTAGCATTAAATAAACCTTTTCGAATATCAGTTGCCTGTGTTGAAAAAAGGCATCGCCGTGGTGTTGCGAAGAGCCCCTTGACTTTGTACGTAACAACCTATTTTTATTAAGCACTGTATACATGTCATTTTTTTTTAATTTTTTATCTTTTTCTGTACTGGAGTAAACAACGATCAGCTGTTTGAAAAAAGTAAACACCGTAAACAAAACTGATAATATCTGCACATGCACACCAACGACCAGGGCTAAAAAAAAGTAAAATAAGGAACATACAACAAAAACCTAATAAATTGAACTATGTTCTTTTTTGGTAAAATGCCATGCAAAAATGCATAGGCCCTACAAACCAAAACATTTTTAGGATACTTTTTTGTTCGCGTTGCCAAAATGTTATTTTTTCCTCCTCATAGGACTAGAAAAGTGCAGAACTCAAGGAACAATACACAAAACAATTAAAACAAACAAAACAATGTCAATACTATATTTCTGGGTAATTTAATTATTTTCATTTGGTCATGAGCAGAAGATCCCCTCCCTCAGACTCAGGTCCACACTAAGCATGTTAATGAGCGAGAGAGCTAAACGACTGAAATTACATAGACTCTAATACGCATTCGTGACCCTCCGACTCTGGAAGACGTACAATATAGAAGTCCCAAGATTGGATATATTACGTCAAACGCAAATACACACATGCTACGCGCACGAATGAATAATTGTTAACATTATTTGATTAATGGGACCTATATGAACATTACCAGGAAGTTTTAGGAAAAATCTTACAGTTAGGCGAAGGTCACCCAAGTACTATTGTTCAAACTATATATATACCATCGTCGTCACCGAGGAACAGTTGGACAGCGTCGTTAGTTGGAGAGGGGGCAGAAAAAGAAAAAGAGGTCGCCCGATTACCTATTTCATGAAGGAACTAAGATAATCTGCCCGTTAATGTTCACACATTAGAGTGTGTAAGGGCCTTTGTGTTCTTCCCGTATTCAAAACAACGGAGCTAAAAGTCGTACATTATCTCACCATGAATGATAACTTGAAGAAAAACGATTAATCAGAATGTTTTGAGAGTGTAATGTAGCTATTTATTTCCACCCATTGCACATCCCCTCATCAATGCACATACTCAGAAAATACAGCAGGTGACACGATGGGGGGAATCTACTATAAAAATGTTGGACAGGTACTTTATGCCTTTCACAAATACAATAAGCAACAAGAAACATGTGGTGCTGAGAAATTAGCCCAGCGAAAATGGCACCAAGAATTATTTAAAATATCCGAAAATAGCCACGAATTGAGTAGAAAAGAACTTTCCAAACAAAAAAATGCTAGTGTATGTGGCTTTATTGAAAACGGTGTATAAAATATGGTATCGTAAATTAACTCAAGTTAAATAGTCGACTCGACCATCGCAATAAGCTTAGCTGTCAAGAAATTGTCAATTATTTCTGAATAGAAATAATCCAGGCCTGTGGCACCGGCAACGGGCCTAGCTGAATTGACCCCACTTAAACGTGGAAATAGACCTTGTCAGTCCAATAAAATTGTATAAAACACTGACATACAATCTATCTCACAGTATCATCATTTACTGTACAAAAAAAACTATTTGTGTTGCATATATTTATGCCAGCAGTTCATCCAACCATTACGTACTTTAGCAACTGATCTCATTTTCATTGTCATGAAAAGTTGTTATGACCAAGGCTCAGGCTTCAATGCAGCAAAAACTCCTGTCGTCAAGGCTCCACATCTAGAGACCCCGCGCCCCGCGAGGGGCAGACCTTGCATTTACATTTCCACTTACATGCAAACGTCTGCAGTTCAAATCGATGGAAAAGAGGCCATATGTTATAGCATATGCGAATTCAGTTCCGTGAGGCAGTAAATGTAGTTATATATTTTCCGGGTCTCGCTTCTTAAACACGGTGGCGGCATAAAACGGATGGAAGGCATCCTTGCCGTTTTTCGCTAGGTACCACTGATCTCGATACACTGGATAGGATATCGCCGCTCGAACGTTGAGGAGGGGAAAACCGGAAATTGCACGGAGGCCCTTTTGCTCTACTTTAAGAACCGATCGTGCACGTACAAAAAGAATAGGGAAAGGAAAACTATGGGAAAAGGGACAGAATTGAGGCGCGATCATTGAGCGTATGTCAATCGGTTTACGTCAGTATGGTTGGATTTTCGAGTATGGGTGGTGTGTTCGAACAAAATATGATACAAAATGTCTGCTTAAAAAGTCTTAAATTGCCAATTTCAGGTTTTCAGCTTACAGACAATAATTCATGGAGTAGGCCTAAGGCTTTGACTATAGCATTAACAGATATATTAAATATTAGTAATACTCTTTCAAGATTTTTTCCGCTTTGTGACTAACCCCACCCCCACCCCACCCCTTCTACAGTATTTTCACCTCCTAAGTTATGGACTATTGGGAATGTTTGCTTGGTATTATTGGATACCATTGAAAGAGAAAAAAAGCAAAGCTAATCTGTGGTACCAAATTTATAGGAATCGGATGTGTAAAGGAAAAGCGACAGGGGGATTGGGGTTACCACCCCCCCCCCGAGGAAAAGTTAAAATTGTTAAAATGCTCAGGTTAGACGAGAGGTACGCATCCTTTTATTTCTGGACTCATGACCTCGATCTCCTGGGGGTCTTTGGAATTTGGTCGGGTACACATGTTCGTTCCAAAAAAAGAGGTACTAGTAAAACTGCATAATGAGGGACGGGACCACCTCTAGGGTTATACATTCACAATAAGGAAGTTCTAGGGGGTATCAAATCAGTTGTGTTTACGTGACTGGTTCAATGATAAAAATAGGAAAAATGGACCTCAAACATATCAGCAAAAAAAACCCCCGCAGTTGGTAGTTTTTTGTATAATTTGGCTATTTAAAGGTAGTTAGTCACGTTATTGGATTTTACAGGTCCCACAGGGGTATATTTTACTGCCAAATTGGTCCATTATTTTTAAAAGACAACCCTGCTGAAAACTAGACTAAGTATAAATTTTCCAAAAATGGCTCCGTCAGCCTCCCGTTATTGAGGGTTATTTTCACTGAAAACTTGGTCTTGTTATCCTTTAGGGGTCAATTTCACGGTACTCAACAAAACCCCTGAATTCTCCCCCCTTCATCGGAATAAAAGATACAATCTTGCTTGAAATTGAAAAGATAATGAACTGCATTGTTCTAGGGGTTCAGTTATACGGCACACCCCCTAAATCATTGTTTTTTAAATGTTTTAGTTTTTGGTTATTGCTTTAAATTGGAAGGAACTGAAATTGGGTCCTTGAACTTGGAATTTATCATAGTCTATTTTTATGTTTAAATAAATTTGTAAAAAGCATAAGTATCCCCTAGGCCTAATTGTGATCCATTTCTACAGTATCAGCAAAAGTTCATGAAATCAAATATTTAATTTATAGTGAACTAGAAGTATTAGGCTACATACTGAAGTTATTCCACAGGAGTTAGTTATAGCATTTTAGAGGACAAAGTCTATGTAATATGGCAATGCAAGTGCATACAGTATTATGCTATACGACGACGCGCGACGTGTACCCATCACTTTAATCTGGTCGCAAAAATGCAGGTAGGAATCATTCCTTTACTTCTAACTCAAAGTTAATTCTCAGGCACAAACGGGCAACATACACCATAAAATGCAAAATGCTTGATATATTTTCAGATATTGGTCAGAAAAGTACTTTATAAGGCATACATGTATACTCATCCCATAGAAACCCGTGCAACCGAGTGAATGTTTTGGGTAGAGCAAAAGGGACGCTGCGCAACTTCCGGTATATTCACCGGCTCGCTATTCAATCGCGTGGAGATTGCCTATCCAGTGTAGAGATCAGTGATCTGTACGGTACCGAGCAGGTCTCAGTCAGACCAGTCTGAATTCGCAACGCTCAGACTGGGTGAAAAAGACGATTTGCCTGAAATTATGGCAGCGAAACTGACGAGAAATCAGCTAAATTGCTCAATCAACTGGGGTGTGCACGTTGCGAATATCAGTTGACTGTGTTGAAAAAAGGCAGCGCCGTGGTGTGCGAAGAGCCACTGCACGTTGTACGTAACAAACTATTTTATTACGCATATGAATACAATGTAATTTTCGTAAGTGTTCAAACCATCAAGTCCTTCTCTGAACAACGACCGATCAGCTGTTGGAAAAAAATAAAACAACGTAAACAAAACGGATACTATCTGCACTTGCACATACAACGCCCAGGCTTAAAAAAGTATACGAAAAAATAAAAACAAAAACCTAATTAAATGGAAAATATGTTTTGTTTTGTTTTGGGAAAAGGCAATGCAATAACCAAACAATTTTTAGGTTACTTTTTGTCCGCTTGCCAAAATTTTGATTTTTTTCCTCAGAGGACTAGAAAAGTGCAGAAACCAAGGAAAAAATACACAAAATCAATTAAAACAAACAAAACAATGCCAATTTAAAAAGCAATGTGCCCGTTTTTCAGAGACACTTTTTTTGGTTTTCAAATGTGTATAAAATAGTGAGGAAACCAAAATGTGAAATCACAAAAAAATTGAACAATTTAAATCAGGTTAAGTTTTGAAAAAACACAAAAACTTCCACGGTTGCCTGAAAATGTGATAATTGTTTAACGTTAATACAAAAAAAGAAAAAAATTAAACCAAGTCAAATTTAAGAAATAAAAACACAAAAAATATGTCTATATATAAGCAAACTCCACCCAAAATGTTTCAGATGATATGAACAAAATAGTGGCTGTTGGGTCGACCAAGTTAAAATTCCATAGATTTCTATCCATAGACCATTTTGTATGAAATCATCTACTTTAAACCAAACTGAAACATTAATAAGATTAATAATATTCGAGTGGTGTCGATCACATAGCTTCAAGTGTATAAGAACACATATGAATGTTCAATTAGCTTTGATTAGTTACTGGGGTTATTAAAATTGTTCAGATGCAATTGTTACTCTCACACTGTCTCACGCAGTCCTAGTCGATGCAAGGTCATGAGCATGCGAATGCCCGATAGGGATGTTCAGAACATTTGACCAAATAATTACAAAATTGTGATCTTAATGCAAGAAAACGTAGTTTGGAACTCATATGAAGAATGTCATAATTATTCAGACGCACTGTCCCGAACCACCGGTAGGTGGCGGTTAGCTCACGACCTAGGGCGTTGGCGTAAACTCCTCAATAGTTCCCCGTATGAATAAACAGGTAATGAACCCAAAACGGCCCCAGATATCGATGATGTGCCAACATTTTAAACATTGTAATCGCATGGAACGCCTTAGAATGGTTACCAAATTTGACCGAATTTGGAGTAATTGTTTAGATTTTACCATCGACAAATCATTATTCGCTACGCCAAAAAGTGGTAACTTGAGAATGTTTTGTGTTTGTTTCTTAGGTAAGGTTTAATTTAACCATTAATTTTCACATTAACAAAAAAACATCCCGCCTTGCGCAGGTGTCGATAGAGTTCTTCGTGCCCACCCGAGAACCCTGCTCCTCCAAGTTCGACCCCCACACTGGCGTATTATTTTTCTACTCCCTTATTCCTTATTTTTTTCTTTCCTCTTTCATCTTCCTATAATTAAATAATTTTAGGGCACTAATTGTATTCAAAGTACTAATTAGATTTTTATTATTTCTTTTTTCTCGAAAATACTGGTTTAGGGCCTATATGCCGGCTCGGACCGATCAAAATTAATACAACACTCGTACAAGACAAAAGTTTGTGATCCGTACTACCAAGGTGGTGAAGCTGGCGATACACTAAGCAATATTACATGATGATGTAATGATGAAAAACTACTCAAAATCAGTGAGAGGATGCATTCCCCCTATGGGTAATGCATCCTTTCACCACCAGAATCCTTCAATAACAACATTTCATTCCTCCAGCGCTGAGCCTAACACAAATTATGTCAACTAAAATAGTTCAAGACATTTACCGAGTACATTGAATCCTTCAGCATGCTTCAACAAACAACCCAGGCCCTTTGAAGTTATTTGGAATTTTCATTATTGATGAGATATCCATTCCATTGGATTGGCACATGGTCTATACCCATGTTTATGCCCCCCCCCCCCCCGCCCCCCCCCCCCCCCCCCCGTGCGCACCGGGGGATGCAGCACCACAAATCTATAAATGTACATCTAGCACCCTTCATTTGGCCATACGCAACACATGGCGTCTAGGCCTATCTCTAGTTACAAAATCTCTGGTTTAAAGGAATATGTCATGATTCTGATATTTGGAAAATTGGTATGGATGGAAAGCTGAAGTACGTAGATTACATATAACTCGAAATGTCCCCAATTTTGTTGAGTAGTTTGGCCCTTTTAATTTTCCGCCCAATAGCTCACTCGAAAACGATTCCGGACAAATCCACATCGCAGGGCAAATGGTGACGTCAAAGTGACCATCATATCGCAGTTGTTGCCACTTTCCTAGTCGAGTGAACTGCCAGGGGGTAGACTGCCATCCTAACAGCAACAGCCTGAATTTCAAATCGTCATCAACATCCGGCGCGACTCGAGTGCTAGTCCTTTCAACGACTTAACGGTAGGAGGCGCTATTACCTCGTATCGAACGGTTACACTCAGACTGCCTAAAGTCTATGCCTTGTCACGAATAGTTAAATCTAAATGACCGTTATTGGAAATGTACACGGTTTTGCATCGTGGTTAATCAAAAAGGTTCTATATAGAAATAGAGAGGCAAAACGTTTTACGTAATCTTTTATAAATGCTCGTCTCTTCGCTGTTTTGCTCCCTACCACAAAGAAAAACTAGAGGACCAACAATAGAAGCAATGGGCTGGCCTCCGCTTCTTCCACAACTGTGGGTGCCGCTTTGCATATTACACTAATCGGTAGTGATACCAATTGTAGTATGTTGTTAAGTTGGTTCAGGTGTAATAATAGTACCTGGATTCATTTTGTGCCTCAATACACTTGTTTTCTCATAATTCAATGCGTCGTTAGTGAAAAGATGTATTCATCATGTTCATTGAGGCGGTTTATTAAATCAAGAAAAAAACGACTGACGTGTCATTTCATTTCGTTTTTGTGTTGGCCATGGGTAGGACACAAATTAACCACCCAATAGCACCCAACATCCACCAACTTATATTTTGGCGGCTTGTTTTTTTTGTGTATCGAATTGCATATGTGTGTATACAAGCACCCAACTAATAATTTTTTTCCACGGCAATATTCAAAATGTCAGCGCCCAGCACGGAACGCGACTGGTTTTGAATGGGCGTCACCCCCTTGGGGTTAATCCACTCACCCAACGATTTTGAAGTCAATAATTTTATCCTTATTTATCCATGGATAAGTACTAAGATGTATTGAACTCGGGTTTAAGAGGAGATTTGTAATGAAACTGAGACACGGGCTATACCATGTAAATGCACTATCATATTCCACATTACCGTTTGGAATTTCCCAAAGCCAAAATCGAGCGGGGTCGTGTCCTACCTCCCTGTGAACTGCGATCGATGTGTTTTTATAGCAATATAATTAAAACACAACGAAATGAAACAAAATATGTCATTTTTACTTATTTTCACATTTTATTAATTACTATTAGTTCATTAATCCTCAATAGTACAGTGTCAGCACTGACAAAAAAATAAACATTCGAGTCACTACGATGGTTTTTTGACATCACTTTGACGTCACGAGGAGAGCAAAATTGTGCGCCTTTGATCAATGAAGCAGGCGAAAAAATCCGCCCGTTTTCCTTCGTATGTCAAAAAAGCACAAATTAAAATGCCTCTATTATTTTAATTTTGACATCAATTGTATTATTTTTTCGGAATTCCGTGATTAATGTACATATATTTTAGAATTAAGTCAAACTGAGCTTGAAAAAAAAATCTTTGACATATTTCCTCTCTAAGAAAATAACGTATATACCAAACACTTGTTTCATGCACACTGCAAATGTGTGTATCCTGATGAGTGAGCCCTCATGTGAGGAAACATGATCCGTTCCAGACCTGGGCCCCGGGACCGGGCTTGGTGTGATTGCAACGTTTATTATCCTTTGCCACTTACACCTTAGGATAAGATACATTATGTTTCATTACTTTTGAAAGCTTTTGAATAACCTTAGCTTGGTGTCGAATCTAAATCTGGCCATCTCGCGATAATTTTGGCCTACAATCGATTATCATCCGAGTCTGAGATTCACACATCATGCATGTCAATGTTCATGAGCAACGTAAACGCACCCTTTCGTATTAGAGGAGGAGCTGTGACCCAGGTCCAACATCATCGTTTAAACCACCCCTCACTACAGAAAGAGTTTGGACACATTGGTAGTTAGTATGGACCCTCTACATCAATGCTTGGGTAGTAGTATACTCAAATTGTGGTATCACTTTTTTCAATAGGGTCAATTTAAGTTTCACACAGGGGCCAAATTGATTAAAAATGCTTCCAACATGTTGAAATATCTGCCATAAGTGTCCGTCTATCTAAGGATTCCAAAAATGTAATATTTGTACCATTTATGACCATTGGTTTTGGGAGTTATAGCAGGTAAAAAGTGGCTAAAATGGTGGAAAGGTCAATTTGCTATTGTACAGGGTCAAAATCAGAATTTGCTCCAATTTGGTAAAATTGAAAGAAGTTGTTCCTCTCGCTTAATGTGTCAAAATAAGGCATATTTTGTACCATCTGCAATGCATAGTTTAATGTTATGCGGACACAAATGGTCATATGGCAAACCTAAAGCAATTGTGTTGACCTCTTTACCCTATCTCTGTAAGTAAGCTTTAACATTTATAATCAAAACTATAATACTTCTTAGGAGTCCCGCGGTTACCGTCGGCAATAATTTGGCAAGTATTTTAAAATTATAATGATAGTAACTTTATAATGTTGACCCCTGTACAAATTGAGATTGACCTTTTTTTACTATGTTTTTCATTTTACCCTTAACTTCCAAAACCAATGGTCTGGTGGACAAACATATAAATTTTTTAGAATCCTTATTATTAGCTGGGTAATATGGCCTACATTTCAACAGATTGGGGGCATTTTAAAAATTTTGACCCCTGTGTAAACTATAATTGTCCCCGTAGCGAAAAATTGCTACCACAATTTGAGAGTAATACCTACCAGCATTGATGTAGCGAGTCCATACTAACTACCAAATGTGTCAAACCTTTTCTGTAGTGGGAGGTAAACGAACTCCTTAAATAAGGCCCCTATGATATTCTGCTCCTCCTCTAAAGTTGTTCTGTGTTCTCCATAATATGGAAATACTACCACTGGCACCACTGTTTTGTGTTTTATTTCTGTATTTTGCTGCAAATGCATGATAAAAGTCATAATTTTAATTGACGCAATTACTGAAATGCATGCACTTTCCGTTACGCTTTTTGTCTGTAAACAATATTCGGCAATTAGTGCAGGCCAAAATAACAATTTTAACGCAAATTAAGAACAAATAATGACAAACTGAATAAGAATGAAAATATCGCGCTGTCCACCACTCAAAATATTGGACCCGCTATCCAATATGAGCCCGATATTCGGTACCAACAAGAGGAAATCCTGTCTTTTATTCTCTAATTCATTTGAGAACGAGGACAGAAATTTCGTATTTCACTTCATGAAAAAAATTTATCAATCTGAGTCTGAGAGATGATAAACACATGAAATCTTTTCAACTGCGTGGCAATATAACAATGGCCATTCAGTCCCAGATGAAAAGGAATCAGAAGTGTTTTTCTCCGCATACTGCATAGGCCGATTGTGGGGAATCTTTAGCTCAATCGTTTGCTGAAGGGTATTGTGTATCCGTTTATCACTGGTTGGGGAAAAGAAATTGAGGTGACATTTTATTCATTTTCAAGAAAGTTTGCAAGTTTATTTGGTGGAAAAGACGGTTATATGATTTGAATAATTTATTCCGAATTTACGCTTGGTTTTGTCCTCCTCTGATAGGGATTGCGATTCTACAGCGTCAAAGGGCATGTGGTCCAGTGGAAAAGCGCAAGACTCATGATCATTAGACTAATAAAGTCGCGAGTTTGAGCCCCGCTGTGGCCAACTTGTTTTTGTTCTTGACACAGATCAGTTGCTACAAATTTATTATGACAAGATTAGAATAAAACAAACAATATCAATAGCGATACAGTTTTGCAAACGAGTTGGATTACTTATTCCACTAGCTACAACCTGTGCAAATATTTACGAGCAAAAGTGTTTCTTGTTTCTTTGCTTAAAAATCTAGTTTTACACAGCTATCTAAAATGGAATGGGCATATAGAGATTTCTGTAACACACAAATCATGACCTTTGTAGGCCTATATGGCAAGATTCCCGCGAGGGATTTTTCTGATGTTTACAGGGGTAATAGCTTTTGCATGCCCAGTTGTCGCCACCGCTTAAAATTGTTTTTTTTTTAAAGAGACAATTTGCATGGGGTCAAACAGCTATGTTGGACAAAATACCTTTTCTCAATCTAATTGCTGATAGGGATGTGTGCATAGCCAGCTGCCACCAAGATAAAGCGAAACGAGTGTGACGATTTCCTGATAGCAGCGCCTTGATCTACCCACATTGAAGATACGTGCCCGTTATAAATGGACGTTATTAGTATTAATGTTATTGTAAGGAAGAAATATTTGTTGTTCAAATTTACTCAGGCTAAATAATTACAATTGTTCAAATATAAAATAGATGTGTCATTCTATAATATATCTAATAACAATATCAATACGACAGATATAACTAAGCTTAGATGAAATCATGATACTTTACTCTAAAAATGTAAAAGAGTGAAAGTTATTCTCAAAGAGCTGTCTTAGTGACCCATGCTGGTGAACAATTTACTCGATTAGATTGGTGTTAATTATTCAGTCAGCTCTTTGAGTGTGACTTTCACCATTTTACATTTAGAGAGTATGAAGAAACTTATACGTCTTTTTATCCAAATTTTATTTATTCATTCAACAAGTCAGGTCACGTTTCCTTTGAGGGCCTGCTACTGGTATCCTGATAACCAGTACTACCTGTCCCTGGGCCGAGTTGACGGTACGCTGCGGCGGCTAAACCGTCACCCCTATTGGTTTTCTAAGGAAATCTGATGAGGAGGGTAGCTGGTTACCCTGGTAGAATGAAAAAGAAGATCTACCTACAAGAGCGTCAGTTCTGGAGAGCTAATGGTGGCCATCCAGCACATGCTGCCTTGCAGGGTGGGTTTGGTTGCCCAAAGGCTAAAACTGTGGATTGGCGTCAGGAAGGGCATCCGGTCAATTATCTTTTGCTCCAATAAATCCTCACACAGCAGTATTGCTGAGTGTGAGGTGTATCCGGCCATCCCCGTTAGCGGGGACAAACCAGATTTAAAACTTTGGTTTAACTTACTAACTAACTAACTAACTAAATAACTAACTAACTAACATTGAATAATCAATTGCGCACATTTTAATACGTTTTTCTTATTAAAAATGTTATTGGTTCTAAAATACATTTGATCAAGATCCTTTTTCTTTTCGAATTGTAGCTTTAAAAATGTTCTTGACATTGTGCATCAATGGCGCACTCCTCTGGGTGAATTGATAAAATCAATCCTTGATAACTTTATCTACTCTTCCGTATGTTATTTAAGCAAACATAAACCACGTATATGTGAGTTAATTTAAACGCAGTACAGAATTAACCTAAAATGTTTCTAATAAACTTGATGTTCATCAGATCGTTTGCTTATTGATCACAGAGTGCACCCTACTCAAAAATTACATGACTAACGTCTTCTTGTCCTCGACAGACGTCTTACAAAACTTCATTGCGAACAAGAGATAATTTGATACGAAAATTGTCAAAATGAAAGTGGTAAATTGATTTCAGATTTTAAAGATAAAACTATAGGCACGCACACACGTACGCACGCACGCCCACAAACAAACACTTTCTCAACATTTTAAAAGGTCAAGGTATTTTGTAAGAATGGTTGTATATCATCATGCAGGCCTTCCCATCTTGTAAGTACATTTAAGGATTTTCTCGTTGAAATGATAGATTTAGTTTCATAAAACCTTCAATATTGGAGTAGGCCCTGTAAAGTATGAATTTTGTCAAAAAGCTCCCAATGCAGTAAATACCAACATTATAGACAAACTTTAACAGAAATCTTTATTTTCACAATAACACCAATAACTGTGTTCTCCTTTTTTTCGGTATATGTTTTGTTTCAATGTAGAGGTTACTCCAGTAACGGTTACGCGCCTTCTTTCTAAATATTCAAGTCGGAATTTGTATGTCTATTTTCATGTACTCTTTTTCCTCCCGTTCAAGAAGCTGGCAAAAAAGGAGGAAGCGTTATTTTTCTTGTTAGATCTAGGGGAAAATTCCACATTAAAACAAGATATGGGTCCGCTCCGTGATTGTTGCCATTTTGAAATTGGCAAAAATGGCATTAAGGGACGTTAGACATAATTAACTAATTATTAGGAACGTCGTGTTTATTACTATGATAAACAGTAACTTGCAAAACTTACAGTAAAAATACCGTAATTCAATCAATCTTTTCTTGAGTTTTAACGTGAAACGGACATTATTACCGGATATTTAACCTAAATGTATACCTTGGCAAAGGCCTCAAAATAAAATATAGTAAATAGCAGCAATCAATATTATTCTACAACGGTTTGTAGATTTACAGTTTCCTGTAATTACTGTAGTTTTTACGGATTTTTTAAACTACATTTTGATACATTTTCCGATAAATCCGATACTGCTTTATTTCGATCAGCATTCAAAATAATGAATAGATACGTTTTGGAACTTATGCTCCAGGAACATAAATGATGGGCAAGTCTCATCTTAATCTTTGCTAACTTGTCCCATAGCCAAATTTCACCTGCCTAGACAGCACTGCTTTTAATTCATTCAATCAACTGTGACATTAAGTCTATGACCAGGGCATTATTTAGACATACGATGCTTGATTATAAAATATTTAGTTTCCTAACATTCGCCATGACCTTCGGTTCTCCTTTATTTCCGATACTCCTGTTGAGCTCTCTCTACCATTCTTACACTTACAGTATCTCTGGATTTTTTTCATTCATGAATTTCCTTCCAAATAACCATCACAATATGCCTTATGCCGATAGATTAAATAATGCTCTGTTTGTTAAGTTATGGTTATTAGGAGTTTTTCCCGAAAATGTGAAAATAAATTCAATGACAATCATTACATGAAAAACAAATTGCAACGCAGCTGTCCGTTTTTTAAAATATTCAGCAGGTAATGCCTATAAGGCGGTTAAATCACCGACAGTCAATGAAATTTCCGTTTTTTTTCAATCCTAATTGACATTTGACACACGTCGGCTATTGTCCCAATTAATTTTTATGCTAATTTTTAGTCTATTGCATTTTTCGAAACAAAATGTTGAATACATTTACCTTTTATAATAATCACAATAAAAATGACGCGGAAACATTAAAATAATGCCTTTTTGATTATTATGGTTTAGAGCTTTTACTCAGAAAATTGTGCAAATAAATTCCCATGACACATCATTAATGAAAAACAAATTGCAAGGCAGCTGTCCGTTTTTTTACAAAATAATATAAAACTTGCTTTCTGATTACCCCGAATATATCCAGTTTCGAACAGTATGAGGCGACTGAATTTACGCATCGTTCTCTTGACGATTTTTCGGTGGTTGTCACAGGAATTTTTAAGGTTAGACTTTTTATGAATTGAAAGTATTATAATTTAAAAAAAAATTAGGTATAATATAGTACTACGTTTTATTCAGCTTACTAAGACAGCCCCTCCCGAATTAGACATTCTTAACCGCACCTCCAAAAACTGCATAAAACAAAACCACAACAAGAGAAAAAATTATTTTATCGCAAGACATTTAATTCGCCATGTTTTTAAAGGAACTACAAAAAATAAAGCTTTGCACCTCGATATAGGCCTGTGAACAATTTTGGATTTCGAAGAAAACTTATTTTTAGTTACTTCACAAAAGCTTGTTAGATGCAGCAACGGAATAAATTTGATGTAATCGCAGCTAATCTAAAGAAAGGTCCCCATTCAATACTTACTATTAAAATCAAGGTTTCCGTTTTTAACAGACGATGTCTAACCTCTTGAAAGCATATAACCCAAAATGCACAATATCTGTTCAGTATTGTGATTCGAAGGGAGGCAACCAGTTTACAAACAGCTGGTCAACACCGCTGGACGGAGGGGGGGGGGTGGCGTAAATGGCAAGTCAGCAGTGTGTAGCAATAAATAACCTTACTGCCGCACCATACCCCAATGCATTTCGAGGTACGCACAAAGGTATAGGACATTTAGGTGCCCATAGGGGAAGCGGAACATTTCCCCTTATAATCTGCCCTAGCCGCCTCGTACTCAAAATGCAGATTTGTTGGATTCCTGTTTTTCCTCCAAATTTCTACGAACAAAAATTTTACTTAAACTATGTCCTTCTTGTCGTATGTAAAATTTAAGGACTTCATCCAGCGGTTTTTGGGATGCCTATTTAGGGATTTTTTTTTTTCTGTAAAGCTCCACACGAACTCGGCAACCCCAAAAATCCCAACTCTAGTAGCGAGCATCGGGCGTCCTCTCTCCCCTGGTTGGAGTCCTTTGTACGCGTGTCTTTATGGTAGTGTAGATTACTTCGTTGGGAGCTCTATTCACTTTAATTCTAATTACCTCTGCTGCCCATTATTGAAAATGCAGCATTCTGATTGGTCAGTTTACTGCCCTTATTCTGCAATAATGGTCCGCGAATGCTATGTCTCATTATACACACTGTTTTCGTAATAGAATGAAAATTAAAGGGTTTGCAGTTATTATTTCTGGGCTCATCTGTATCCTCAGGCCGGAAAAATAAAATCAATTGACTCGGCTGCGCTCGTCCCTATTTTATTTTTTTCCCGACCTCGGAAACACATTATCGCCCATAAAGGCTACTTGCATCACCCTTTATTCTTAATTCCCAGATAACACCAGCTGTAGCGTGTTAAACTGACCATGAATCGTAATACAATGCGGTAATTGGTACTTAAGGACGTTGACCTCTACGCCATCGTAGCAGGCACGCAAACCGTGAAAAGTGCAATACAAAGGTTTAAAAAAGGAGAGAAAGGAGGAGGAAGAGGATGGATGATGATGAGGAGGAGAACGAAGTAGTTTATGATTTTCTCATAAAGTTTACTTTGTGTCTCTTTGTTAAATCGACGGTTGTCAAATTTACTTTTTGTAAACGCGGAGTGGGTTGCAATACATATTTTCTGTGTAATTTCAATGGTATATTCATGTGGGAGCAACCATCCCTACCGGTCCACACTAATCATGTTAATGAGCGAGAGAGCTCAACGACTGAAAATTAATAGACCTCTAATGCGCATTTCCGTGGACCCTCCGAATCTGGAAGACGTAAACATATAGAATCCCAAGTCATGGGCATAATATTCCGTCTA
>JAMKCH010069632.1:0-14137 GCA_023653785.1 Ophioderma brevispina
GTACAGGGGGACGCGTCTGTTGGCGGCCGTTCAGTTCGGTCCACTCGCAGTCTTTTTTGTACCGCGAACGAAAAACTGTGTTGTCGCATACAGGGGTCAAAAACTTGTTTTTTTATGGCGTCCATCCGAGATCGTTCGTTAGAATGGTTCCAGCAGGTCAACCGGTCCTCGCTTCGGGTCATGTTCTGCCAGCCTATGAAATCGGCACCCTCTGTCGCGGCGGGCTGCTTGCGCGGGATCATCAGAAAAACCCTTTTGATCCTACAGGCTCATCAATATCAGAGGCCGGCTCTAGTCGGTGGCGGGGGTGTGCTGCTGTAGGGGGGGGGGACAGCGTTGGGTCCGCGTCAAGCGCAGCTTCATCAACGGGTCGCTCATGTCATCAGGCAAGACTATCCGGGGAATGACAATACGAAGTTGCTCCCTTCTTGGCAGGATAGCCTGCCCGATGAGCTTGATGCTACCGGGACCTTTCCCCCGGCTCCTTGAGCCTTCTTTGGCTTTGGCACAGCATGTCGGGGGAAGAGCGCCGGCCCCGCTTATGAAGTTGATGCGCCGGAGTCTGCTGCGCGCTTGCTGATTGCCTCTATAGGATTCACACCAGTAAATAACATGAAGAAACAGGTAAGTCCAGCCCCCACTGCAGGATGAAGTGTTTTTTGGTGACCCCTCGCTAAAGTATACCATAAAAACTGAGAGAAAAGGCCGAGGATCTGGGCGCAAATCATGGTTGTATCAATATTAAGTATTACAATCGTAGGAATATCAAAAAGGGTCTTAAGGGGCCAAAATTCAGCAGTCTGCTTGTGCAATGTTTTAGCTGATTAAATTAGCCACAATATGGGATAAAAGAAGGGCCATGACAACTTTGTGATGTACATGCGGTTTTACCCAATGATGGACAAGCTCTTCTTTATCCAGAAAGTGAAGCTATTTGAACATGTTAAATTGAAAGTGTTTGTTAGCTATAAGAGGACTTTCTTTGGTGGTGACTGACCATGCTTACAAGCAACCCCACGCCCCGAGGTAAACCCCCTCCCCGAGGGGGGTAAACCACTCCCAAGTATGCCCCTCCTGTGACTTCTCAAAGGCCAGGTGGCTATGAAGGAGCAAAGGGTAAGTTATTTTATTCTGATTTATGATTTAAAGCAATGGAAAATAGAAAATAGGTTTTTTGGTGGGCCTATCTAAGAATCTTCAGTAGATAGGATAGCAGAATAGGATATTTTAGGAAATACTATTTTGGTGCTCATTAATTAAAAAAAAAGAAATTATTCTCTGAAATGATCATAACATGTGAAGGAGGTTTCAAAAAGACATGAAATGCATAATTTACAAATCTGAGGTCTTAGGGATTCACACCAGTAAATAAATGAGAAAACAGGTAAGTCCAGCCCCCACGTGAACGATGAAGTGTTTTTGTTTTTTTGGTGGTTGACCCTCGCCTAGTTACCCTATTAAAAACTGAGAAAAAAAGGGCGAGATCGGGGTTGCAAATCATGGTTGCTATCATATTAAGTATACAATCTGTAGGAATATCCAAAAAAGGTTGTATTGAGCTGTTATTTTTATCCGACAAACCAATTTAACCGTATATTCTACAGGGAGGGAACATGGCTAGTCTTCGGCGGGTCCAGTTTTAGTAGCTCGAAAACTTTGGGGAGACTACCCTAATTTCATGATTGATTGGGTAGGAGATATGATGATCTTCAAGCAGAATGTTAGCTTAAGGTCTGAGATGTTCCTTGAGGAGAAAATGATCGTTTTCATCTCGCCCCTTTTGTTACGGAAGACGAAGGGGACCCAATATTTCATGGGTGTGAAACCCTGAACCTTCTTTCATTATCGCCGCAGCCCTTCCACTGGCGCGGTTCGGCTGTCATTGCTTGCGCTACTCTCCCGAATACTTCGGCTTTCTAAATCTCTCTTATTCCCAAATACCACCGAGGCCAGCTCTTACTCGGTGGGGGACTCTGAACTTGATACGTTATATCCATTGCTAGACTGATACAGATCGTTGGCGAGTGTCGGCTCCTTTATACCCTAGCAGTTCCCGCCACAAATCATCACGTGCCTAGCAGTGTTCCCGCCACGACTCATCACGTGCCTAGCGTATCACGTGACGGTATGACGTGACGTATCACGTGAGAAAAGTTTGCGAAAAAGAAAAAGAACAAAAATTGACTTACCTCTAGTGGGACTCGAACTGGAAATCCGGAATCCTAGCGGTTGGTTGTCGCGGCTGGTCTTCGGTCCATCACCCTGAATCCACGGAGCCATCTGATACTTACTTGAAAACTGATCGCATTTTTATAATTTTATATTGGATTGGAATAAAAGGTATGGTCACGTGGTGGAACCGGGTTGGTCACGTGATGGAACAGGAGATCTTTTCACGGTCCAAAATTTCTTTGGCCCTAGATCCCAACAGCCATAGTCAAGGGTTTGAAAAAAATAAGTCCAGAGCGGTCGGCCTCCTTGATCTTTAGCCGGAAATCGCCGCTACATTGAGTCTAACTTGGTGTCGATCCGGACTTAATTTTCAAAGTGCCATGCCGTGGCCCCCGGAACCACGTAGAATAATAAGCCCTCCTATAGTTATACGATCTGGTCGCGGCCACTTAGCCATCCGAACACCAACTTTTCCACTTAACTCACATATTACTTAACACAAACCGACCCGCATGGGACAGCGATCAGAAACCGGGCAGGCGCGGCACTCTCTCATCCAGATGTTTTTCCCCTCAAAACCCTATATTAAGTTGGTTTGCGGAAACCGCCAGGTGACCAACATTTTTTTAGTAGCGCTGCCTGCGAGCAGAAGTGGTGGTCGAATCCGCATTGAAAAAAACAAAAAAACGATCCAAAACCCTAGCCGGCCACGGCAGCGTACCTTTTCAAAAAGAAGGACCACGGCAATTTCCGCTGACCAAGGAAGCGTCCGACCTTCTGGATTCATTCAAAAATGAACCAAGTCCAGAGCGGACCGCTTATTTGGTCATACGGTAAAAGCCGGGCCAGGCAGGAAGAAGTCGCCTATCTTGGCCACGGCAGCGAAAACTAGTCAGAGCATACCCTTCCTTAGTATTTACCTGACAGTGCCGCTCTACTAAAGAAAGTTTGTAGTGTTGCTGAAAGCTTTCGGTCCCTGTACCGGCTGGTTGGATGGCCGCGATGAAATCCACTGCCGTGGGCTGACATGGAGGATTTTGCCCAAAATTTTAAGTGGGAAGAAGTGGGTTTTTAGGTATTTTAGGGATATCCAATGAGTCACGTGATCATGTTTTTTTTTGGTGTTCAATAATCTTAAATATCTATGATTTGAAGTGTAACGTAATTTTGATTATTTTGACCTCGTGACCTAAATCATGTGTCATATGACAAAGTCCTAATTGACTTTTTGTAGTGTTGATCCAGTCCTACAAGATGACAGCATTAGTTTTGAATTTGAGCTCATTCTAGATTTGCATGGTTAACGTTGTTGAACCCTTTGACCCTATCGTGACCTTGACACCAATCGGCTCATGTCAAAAGTTTCTGTGCATGTACTTGTGCCCAGTTTTGGTTCTTATGGGATATTCCATTCTGAGATATTAGATGTTGACAGAAAGAAAGAAAAAGCAGAAAGAAACCGTACAGAAGAAAAACACAGTCGAGTTCCTCGACTGTGTCAAGAAAGAACTAGATCTGTGTCAGATCTGAACACAGTCGAGAGTGCTCAGACTGAACATGTAGAAGTAGCATTTTAGGAAAATCCGGTCTTGGACTCCTGTAACCCCAAATGACCTTTGATCAGAATTTCATTTAATCTTTAGTAGGGGATGCCAAAACTACACCAGCATAGCATGAGTCACGTGATCAATTATGTAATCTTTAGAAGGAGTAGTGATTTGAAGTGTAACGTAATTTGAAGTATTTTGACCTTTGACCCCTAAACCATGGGTCAGGTGATGGGGTCATGATTGCTTTTATTGACCCTCTCATCAAGTAACTACAGGATGGGATAAAAAATTTCTATTGAACCTTGTTTTAATTTTTACATCACGTAAGGATTTTGACCTTAGTGACCCCAGATGACCTTTGATCAAAATGTCATTAATAACATTTGTGGGGGATGTCAGCTACACCACCTACATGATCACGTGATCATACTAGGTTAATCTGTAAAAGGAGTAGTGAATTTAAGTGTACGTAATTGATGTATTTTGACCTTTGACCCTTAAACCCTGGGTCCTGTGTTATGGGGTCATAATTGACTTTATTGACTACAATTTTATCACACTGTTTAAAAAAACCTACTTTTTTCGACCATCATGTGATGACACATTAGAAATAAGGTACTGGTCAGTGTCAATGGGGTATTCTTTATATCAAAAAGGTCAACTAACACTCAACTCTTAGATATCCACCAAAAGGAATGAACCATGGGACATCTTCGACAGCCGCCAAAGATTCATTGGCAGACTTGGCCTTGGTGTTCTCATGAGGTGCTCCATGGGATGTTCGACGTGATTGGTGGAAAGGAGTCGAACCCTTACCTTACCTTACCGGCTGAATCCTTATTTTCCTGCCGTTTTTGCCAAAGAGAAGAATACTGAGAGGTCTTAGAACACGGGGTAAGTGTAAAACCATATCAATAATTGACATTTGCGTAGTATTGTTAATAATGAAAATTCAAGACAGATTGAAAGTGAGATTGGCGATGGGCTCGTTCACTGTTTTTATTGGCCGAATTGCTTTTGTCGGCCATTTTGAAAAAGGGCCATTTAACCACCCCCTCATGACTAATTTTGCAAACATGATTGGCATGTTCTTGTAGACCCCCTGAAAGATATCTAGACAGGACGTTGCTTAACCACAAATGCACATGGGACTTCAGCTTGCTCCCCCACTAATAGACGACAACGGAATAACTGAGCGTGAAACTTATTGTTTTTGTTTTAAAAAGCAAAAAATAGGCAAATTTTATTCTCAATGGGAGAAATATATTTTTTCCAAAATGCTCTTCAATTGAGCAAGGGCAGGCACAGTATGCGTGAGTGAAAATTGAGGAGTCGATGTTGTAAGGTAAAGCCTTTTTAACCAGTGACAGAACCTTGCTAATACTTCTGAATGGTACTGGGGTGTTTTTATACCAGCACGTGCATGTGTGGTACTATTTTTAACATATATAGTAGCAGGCAACTTATTGTGTGTAAAGAGGTGATTCTTGTTGCTATAAATAATTTAAAACCAGTAGATCAAACAGTTGTTGTGCTGTGCTAGATGAGTGAACTACACGCCCTCTGCAAGGTAAAGCCATTTTATCTTTATCTAGACAATCATGAACTGGTGTTATTTTGAAAACCTATGTGGTTTACAAAGGGAGGCAATGCTACCTAGACATGTGTAGTCACAAGTTGTAATTAGTTTGTACTTGCTGGCACAAATATTGGCAAATAACCTAATTTAATCTCAAATACCACTGACTTTAGTACCCAAACTTCAAAATCCATGGAACCCAAAAAGTTACTCTTCAGTGAAAAAGTTGCTACCGATTCTTTCTTTTTCAGGAGCCAAAAGGCCCATAGAATCCACTTTTTTAAAAGTTTGTAACCTTTCGAATCCCTAGTCTATAGGTACAGTTATTGGATGATGATTGCCACCGTCACGAGGATGATGACATGAAACTGTCAGTAGGTATGTATGACTAAACTAGAACTGCTTGTTTTTGCTGGTAGGGAGACCTAGCCCAGTTATGAGGCCAAATCTGTGTAACTGACTGACTGACCCCGGGCTGACTGATTCCGTGCCGTTTTGAAAGTTGTTGCCTATACCGACATTTATCACGTCTTGACCAACTTTCACACAGAAACCACTTATTACGCCTACATCTTGAAAAGCTTACAGCTGGGTCGGGCCGGGCGTGATCGCGGTGCAAGCGAAAAAAAACGGCATTTTTACGGCTACTATAATCGTTGTACTATTTTTAAAAGCCAATACAAGAATAAGATCTTCAAATTACAATTACACCAACCGTCAAGTTACCAATCATCCCAACTTGATGAAATTTTAGTAAATAAAGGGTTTGTTTTTTTTTAAACAATATTTTTAAAACACTGGGAAATGCTATTTTAATTAATAAATGAGGGATAAGTGTGTACAATTCCCAGATTATTGCTTTTAATGTAGAAACAAACACCAAATAGTTGAAAAAAAATTTCAGCGAAATTTGTCATATTGTCTCCCGCAGGTAGACATACTAGAGACGGCCGTCTCAACAATCTACAACTAAAAACAGCTGATTGTTGTTTTACACCAGTACAGACATGAAGCAAAGATCAATAACGTTGTGTTGATGGCAAAATGTAGATAGTGTGGGTTGGTGTGTATTCCCGTAGGATTTTAATGCTTAAAAAGTGATTTTTTGTGTTTGGGCTTCAATTGGACCTAAACTGTCAGGAAAATGATGGGGTGCCAATTTCGGACTGAGCCCCCTTCATCAAGGGGGAAAAATGTTAGTAAAGGGAACAATTTTCAAATTCTGAGTCAAATTGTCGTTTAATAAAACAATAAACAAAATGCACAATACACATACTTGCACCCAAAACAAAACATGCCCCCCCCAACAAATCCTCATTCATATTCAGCCTACAAGATGGATTTGAATTTAGTCTAGAACCCTTAGTATTTTTACACATTCTTATAATATTGTCCAAAGAATTCATAATTTGGTCAGAATTTCTCACAGGCGATTCGGAAAACATTTTCTTTATATTAATGTTTATATATTGTCCGGCATTTCATTGTTATGGTATTTATGTATTCTGGGCCATTTTTACAAAGTAAGTTCTCAAAGAGGTTTTGGTAATTGGTTAGTATAGTGGTTATACATAATGTGATGTAACTGAAGTTCCAGCCTTATTTGTATCAACTACTTCAACAAATGAATTTTTAGAGAAACAATGGTTACGCAATGGCATCTATAATGACTATTGGAATTCGTCCTACCCCAAAGGTCAAAGTGTATATTGATCTAACACTATACCTTTTGGGGAGCTTATCCGAATATGAGTATACCTACTATGGACCACGTAGTCCTACCAAACACATGAATATACTGCGTTCACTGAACTCTAACAGCCTCCGCCTTTATATCCACTAGCACTCGATACCTTCAAGATAGTATCCAAATGGACTAATAGTTTAAGCAAACCGTAATATAAAAAAATGTAATGCATGATTTAATTTTCATTTTGCTCAAGAAAAATCTAAGTGAGTCTGAACATATTACATCTTTGCGTCTTTTAAAATGGTAGGCCGGGCCGAACATATTAAATTCTCCTCACTGCGTTAGCGTCTTAAGTGCAATGCGATCTCCAGAAGTGATGCCCCTAGGTACGTCTTGGCCCATGCCATATATTTATCATACCTCTTGAAATTTAGGATTTCGGTAGCGAGTAATATAAAGAAATATATTACAAAATTACGTGTTTAAACCAATGGCGAGATATTTTGGCTTCCTGGGCGCCACAACCGGCAGCTATCAGAGTAATTGGTCGCTGGCGGTCGGTTTCTTGTGAAAATCAGTGGAGGAGTATGGTAGAAGGGAGGACTATAACGCTGCCGGGATCCTCGTTAAGCGGGCCTCTGAAAAGCTTGGCATTCAAGGTCCGTTCATCTTCTACTGCAAAATGCAGCCTGCCAGTTGCATTGCGTTACCGATATATCGATCACTTTCTATTGCAACTTGTGCTGCAGTGCACACGAATTCCTTAAATGAGGCCGGTGGATATTCTACTCCTGCTCTATCGACAAATGAACGACAGGACACGAATAAAAAATCATACTATAGACCACATCATACTTAAATTGCTTCTAAATCCAACGGGATCGGACGTTTAACTCAAAATTTATTGTGACACTTTCAAAACTCAGATGTTTTGGTGATATTGTTTAGAGAGTTTGTTGATATCTTCCATGTTTAAGGAAGAAAAACCATAATTATCAAACTCGGATAATGATTGGGTAACCCATATGTAACACAGGTTGAATAAGGAGCTCAGTATATGTATAGTTTGTAAGTACGACATAGCCAAGACGTCAAAATTCTATTTGGCACAGGGCATTACTGACACGTAAAGGTGTTACCATTGGTTAGGTATGTTTTTAAAAGTGTTATATGGCCGGAAAGGATTAACTTATAGAATTATTTTTTTCATAGGAATGCTTCTGTATTGTGCAATGGAGTACATTAGACTCTTACCTTGGTATTGGGATATTAGTCTTAGCTCTACCTATCGGCCACATAACATAACCTAGACGAACATACGGTGAAACTACTTATTTCCTTGTCAAGTATGAGCAAACTTCTATTTTTATATTAAACCTGAAACCAATTTGAAAATGGTCATTTAAGCATTATTTGCTATAGGTTCCTTTTTGTTTCTTTGTCAAAGCATGCAGCGAATAGCACTACATGTACTTGAATATTTTGGATATTATTCCTGAAGGTGATTCTTCTGTATTCTCTACATGCCATGGGTTGTTCTGGAGGCAGCAAAACTTAACCTATTGACTACTGGCGCAATGTGGACCTATAGGAAGTCGAGGGGAAATTTCCAAATATGCCACCCAGTGCATGGTTTTATACACTGACCTCTACACAGGGAGAGCGGGCTCTGAAGTTCGCCAAGTGTTCACAACAGGAAGTTGCTTTTCTACCTTGGCAATATGGCGGAAATATGCATAAACCTGGTCAAAGTTAAAGGAATTTGTATAAACTAATAGGAAATATGTGTGGAATATGGGCACCAGCAGGTGTATGCATATTTCGCCATATTGCCAATTATGTAGAAAAAGCAACGTCATGTTGTGTGCTCGGCGAACATTCCATGTGCAGCAGGCCCGCTATCAATGTATAAAGGTTAGCCTTTCCCATTCATCATATCTATTGTCCGTTCCTTTGTTATACATGACCATTATTTTGCGGAGTGTCATTACCTAGCTAGAGGACACTTCCGCAAAAAAATTTAATGTTCATGTATAACAAAAAGAAACCATTTCATATAGGATTTGTTGTAGAAGAAAACACTGGCCTACCGTTGTCTGGGGGAAGGGATTATTTAAATTATATAATCGCATTATGGACACCTTGCCATGATACGCAACACAACTCCCTGTAAATAAGAAGTTCGTGCGAGACAAACACAAAAAGTTCGTCAGGCTGAATGCCAAGCGTACGGGATAATCCATGGGTGTCGGTAGGCAGGATTGTATTCAAATATTATAAGCTATGGGTGTCGTTTTGTGCCGTATAGGAATGGAATGTCAAGGGTTCAGTCAGTAAAAAGATTTATTCCACATTCTATTCGTCTGTGTGAAACATGCGAATATATTGTGCTTGTGTGTTTCGATTCTAGTTCTCCTTCTTTCTTCTTCTCTAGACGCTGTGCTTTTTTTACCTTCTTCGGCCAAAAGCTTTGTCCTAAATAGCTGAAATCGGTCAGAGAACCACTGACCCACAAGTACAACAGGGGTGTACCTGTACCTAGTTGACCTTTACCTCTCGTAGGGGTCCACGTGGGCCGATTAAAGGGGCACTCGTCGGAACTCGTAAAAGCATCTTCTGCCACAGAATAAATGCTATGACCCCAGATGTTGTCAGAAGAACCACTTGACCCAAGACCTTCTAAGGTGTCCCAGATTGGGGGCGGTCAAAGGTAAAGTGGCAGACTAAAGGGGCATTCCATTCGGAACTCTTTAAAAATGCCTTCTTATACAAACAAACCCGTGAATATGGTGACATGGCTCAGTCATGGTGACGCGATATAGTCGGTTGGGGAATCTAAGGGTTTGACAAAGTCATTTTGATCAAAGGTCATTAAGGGGTCACTTCCGTCTGAATGTCGAAAAATCGTCAAAACTCCATCATTAGCTTAAATGGAAGTTCGCAAGGCACGTGACTCTGCATATGAAGCAGTGGAGACCTTCACCAAATGTGCTCAACCTGGAGGTCAAAGGTCACCAAGGTCACACAAAGTCAAAGGTCAAAAAAAATAAAAAAATTCAAAAAAAATCATATTTATCTAACTCATGCATATGAAGAAGCTGAGACCCTTTCACCAACATTGTGCTTCAACACATTCGGGTCTCAAAGGTCATTAGAGGAGAATAACTTCCGGTCTGAAAGGCAAAATGTCAAGATTTTTGTCAAGCTCAGTTTGATTACATTCATAAAAATATGGAACATACATAAAAAATTCCCGAAAAAAAATAATTACAATTGATGTAAAATTGTAAACACAAATAGAGGCATCATGTTTAAATTATGCTTTTTTGACATTCGAAGGAAGAAAACGGCGGATTTTTCGCCACGGCTAATGATTCAAAAGCGCCCAATGTTGCTTCTCCTCGGAAGTCAAAAGTGATGCCCAAAACATCGTGTTGACTCGGATGGTTATGCTGATACTGTGTAATATTGATGGATAATGAAAGTATAATAAAATGAGAAAAATAAGTTAAAGAATGAAAATATTTGTTTATGTCGTTGTTGTGTTTAAACACTTTAAGTGACCAAGGGGGGACCCCAAATTGTTTTTTCGCGGGCCCGCTTACGCGTGTGGAATTTTTGCGCCGAAAATTTTTGTAATTGTCTGACTTTTAAAATAGATATCAACTAAACTAAGTTTTCAAAATGTTTGGTGAAGAGTAAGGCTCATTGGAATTTCCGTCTTTTTTCAATTTCGCCGTGTTTTGAAAACAAGTTTTTGCCCCTAATTTGCAGCCAAAATAACAAATTTAATTTTTTGTTGCTGATTTGGGTGTGTCTATGACCCTTCACATGTGGTATAAATTTCGTGCAAAATTACTAGGGAAGTGGTTTTCCTTCCCATGGAACCCCCCCCCCCTTGGGCACCAACGGGACGTGAAAACCCATTGGTTAACTAGTGTAAATTATTATTAAGTGGCACACTGCGATATGATTGTCACAACGACAGTAAATTTATGGATGGTCATCACCTTGACGTCACCATTTGCCGCGATGTGGATTGGTCGGAATCGTTTTCGAGGAAGCTCTTGGGCGGAACATTAAAAGGGCAAATACGCAACCAATGTGGACAATTTTCACCTTATTTTGAATTTATATGTATCTACGTTACTTAAGCTTTTAATCCATACCAAACTTGTTCCAATATTCCGAAACTCATACATATTTCCTGTTAATGTGAAACATCTTACAAAAAATTCATACTCTCTATGCAAGGTAGCATTGGTCACGTAAACCAGCATATGAAACAGCTGAAGACCCTTCACCAACATTGTGCTCCACATGGGGGGTTCAAAGGTCATTAAAGGGACCTTCCGGTCTTAATTGAAAAATCTTCAAAAAAACGTGACTTAGTAGAACCGCTAAGACCTGCCCAAAATTTGAGCTCGGCATGGGGGGTTAAAGCTCATTAAGGGGAAGACCACATGCGAATATACCCGTGTTTTGCAACACAGCTGGTGGCATCATTTATAATACGTTTAATACTCTGGAATCAAGTTAGAATTAATGTTAGGGAATACCAATTATCGTGGACTTCTTATATACTAATTTTTGTCGCAAAGGGAGACCCTTTTTTGTTGGGGTGAAAATTCATACAACGGACTGTCCCCATGACACTGGCATTTTAAAATCGCGCTTCGAAAAAAAGTATGCCATAAATCATCCCACAATCATAGGTGGGGCTCCCTAAGACGCTCCTACTCTGTCACAAGGTAGAGAGACATTGTTGATCGGTCATCAGACATTTGATAAATGAAAATAATGACCAAAAAGTCTTTGGTAAACCGATGGCAGGGCACCAGGAGATGCTCACGAGCGGCCGGAAAGCTTTCCGCAAATTTCCACCCAGATGTGCAAAGGGGGGGGTAGCGGCAGTCTACAAGACCGCACATAAGTTTCAGCCTAAAGCCGAGAAGTAATCCCATCAACAATCTTTGCTTTTCACGGAGTCCACTCATTTAATGATATCAATTCGCGGGCTAGTTTCTGACATGGTCCGAAACTACAAGCTCAACACAACTCTAGACGACCATTATATCGCATTCGGTTTGGAGACCTTTATCTATACTTAGAGGTCAGTGGTTTATATACGATGACTAATCTTGCACCAAAAGGTTCTGTGGTTACTGCATTACGCCGCGGAGGAGAGATACAAAAGACATGGATTGGTGACTATGTTTTGCATAGGGTCCACATAATTTGAAATAAGACAAAAGAAAAGTAACGACAAATACACCAATAAGTTGGTTAGATTGACCCCTGGCCCTAACTTAGTCTGTATGATGTCGCTATCTAGCCGATGGTTACCTGCCCAATTTTGAAGTTAACTTGGGTTAGGGTTTATAGGTAGGTTAAGGTAGGTTATGTTTATGGATTTGTTATAACATATTTTTCTGGTTGTTCCATCAGAAATCGGCCAAGCTTGATCCCTTAATTTCGCCCTAATATACTTCAAATCATTCAAAGCTACTAGTACATGAATCGCAGACGACTAAGTCCCATTGAGAAGTTTTCGTGATAATTAGTTAATTGTATACTGAAATAAGTTTGTTGAAATACCCCATGCAGTGCTCAATCTTGTACAATGCAAATTAACTGTTCGAAATGGATAAGCTGTTGAAAACATTATTCGTTAGATAATATCAAGATCAAAATGGCGATTCAATATTGTAATTGCGGCGGTTATAATAGAGAAAACTTTATATAATAGCTACTTCGATTGATATCATCCGTTAAACACGACGTCAAAAAATTAAATATAAATTTTAACGAGACGCTTGCCTCGTCTCCAAATTATCACAGTAATAGAAGAACATAATTATACTCCACATAATGAATATACAAGTTTAAATCTGGGTATTCCTGTTATATCCAATCGGATAATACCAATAGACTGCCCTTAAACTAGAAAGACCGTGAGAAATTCGAGGACCCGGATAGATTTGCTCCTAACGATGTCAGACATGATGCAAATGCAATAATCACTCAACTTTTATTTGTCAACCGTTAATCGTCGTCTGCTTATGCCAACCTGAAGTCCCATCTCAACTAATTCGTAAATGTAACAATGCAGGGATAACGTCTTGTTCATTGATGATAGCAGTCTTTGCTTTGGACTCCAATGCCAGACGAGTCATAGCCAAAGGTTGCCGCTCGGAAAGATTACTTGACATTACTTGACAGATCTTTCACCTATTGAACACCTTTGGATGATCTGCGACGCACGTACCCAACTTCTTCCAATACATTTATAAATGAAGAGCGCCGCTCATTACTCTCATTCTGAATGGTGACGTCATATTTGTGATACAGTTTTGGAGGATTTGGAATTCTGCCATTTGTGTTCATGACGTTTCGAGAGACGTTTTTTGACCTCATATGTCAAAATTCTATGCGCAATGATAATGGGAAAATGCGGTATGATCGCGGCTAGTCGGAAGCTGAAAACAGAATTTAAATAAGACTTACCGTGTTGAGGGGGTTGTTATTTTTTTAGTATTGTTTTTATGTTAGTAAAGTTGCGCCATAAGCAATCCCGGAAATTGAGGTTGAAAAAGTACTCCGAAATAATCGTAGATTATCGCGATATAATGTGACTATGAGATGTACTATCTGTGTCGTATTACTTAGATCATTCCTGAACCTACAGTGCCATCATTGCAAGGTGGCATTTATTTTTAGTCCTGTGACAATGCAAATATGCATGGCAATTTTTCCCATGTGTCAGGTTTGAACTGGGAAATGCAACAAAGAAAAAAAAAAAAAAAAAAAAAAAAAAAAAAAGAAAAGTTTTTTTTAAAAAAAACAAAATAGGGAGTATCACACACATTGATGTCTAATTATATGCTCGGTACCGGGTTTGTGGCGCGGTCAAGCATGTTTTGCATGACACGTACATTACATGCATTCGATTGTGTGGTATACTTCGTCAGTTTCCCCGAAGTACTCACTGCGCGAATTGCCGTCGGTTACTTGGCACTTAGAATCTTCTATATAGGCTTCATGGATACTTTGTTTGTGCGACCCATGCATAATGCAAACCTGTATCCATTTCCCCACTCAATAGCTAACTATTAATGCTGGCACAGCATCGTTTGTCTTGTCAAT